>JZKD02S1676405.1:69307-99183 GCA_000966675.3 Picea glauca | reverse complement strand
CCCCGTTTGGGTAAGTTGGTGCATCAACTTCCCGGGGTCGTAACTTTTGCATACGATCTCCGTTTTAGGCATGTGATAGCTCGTTGGAAAGGTATCGTCGAGGAGATTCATTTTGAGGCCTCAATAATGCCTTCAGATATCATTGAGAACCTCGATCTCAAAAAAAATTCATTTAGGCCCTCAAAATGGCCCCAGAAGTGAAAACCTGCTAAAAATAGTAAATTGCCAAAATGGCCAGAAAACTGTTTTGTGCCATTTGGAAAAGGTGGGTGGCCCCCGATATCCACCTGGATCATTGTGAGGCTACCACCTCTATTTTTCAAGCTGCAACTTGCTAAGAACACTAACTCTCTTATTTCTCTAGCACCTACTAGAAGGAAGCACCAACTCCCTGGTTTCTCTAGCACCTGCTAGAAGGAAGCACCAACTCCCTGGATTCTCTAGCACCCACTAGAAGGAATAACCAAATCCCTAAGTGTTCCAGCACCAACTGGATGGAGGCACCAACTTCTAGTCACAAAGGCACTGACCTGTATAACAGAGAACAATAGTTCTCCCTTGCACCACCCTGCCACCCTGGTTTTTCTGGCTGCAACTAGATGGAAGCTACAACTCCCTGTTCTTCAAGAACCCACTTGAAACTCTAAAGAAACCAATCCTCCCTAGCACCTCCCTACCACCCTAAAATATAAATATTTTCCTTTTACAACTTATCCTAGTGATACAACATTTATCTATCGCTTACCATTCACATCACTGTTCTACTACACTGCTCAACTCTTCTTGCATCAATGTCTCTCTGCTCACATTCTTCTTTGGGATTTCTATTATTGTGTGTTTTATGCTCTATGCAACATTTCCCTTCTATGCACTACGCATATTTTGTGCGTTTTAGCTGCTCCACACAATCAACTTCTACTCGCATGAATCACACTCAATAGAAGCAACCATCTACTCTCTGTTTTTCATTTTTTATACTATCTGTGAACCTACTGCATCCTACATGTGCAGTGCCTCTCCATACCTCACTCCCATGCTCTGCATGCCTTTCTCACATTTATCCATCTCATGATCATCATGGAAACTCTTCATATTCTCTGGCAGTTACCCCCATGCGTTCATCATCACTGGTCATTATGTTGAGATTCCTTAGCCTCACTAGTAGTCGAGACTCTTCATCTTCTCTATTGTATTTATAGAATTCAACGCTTTTCCATCTGTCAATTGCCTCTATGAATAGTCTTCATTCAACTGGAAATTACCTCAAGACTCTTCATCTCCTCTGGTGATCACCCTATAGCCCCTTGAGTTCTTCTGGCCGATTTCATCACTGTGTTCTGGAAGTTTCAACCAGTCAAGCATGGTCTCTCTGGCTTCTAAGCCCCTTCCTTCATGTGGCCTCTGGCAGTGACCAAACACCTATTCAGAAGACGTTTTGTGATTTCTCATATCGCGATGTTCTGCTGCGAGTTGCCTTGAATCTCCCAACTCGCGATCTCTGAAATGAAGCTTAGCAGTGCTAGCTCCTTCCTATATTTTCTTTCCACGTGACCTTCGGTGGTGACCAAACGCCTATTCAAAAGGTGCTTCACAACTCGTGACTTATGGGATCTTGGTATGAGGCTTCTCGACTCTCCCAAGTCGCGATATATGAAATGGAGATTAGTTGGACTAGCTCCTTCCCATCACATGACCACAAGCTGTGACTAAGTGATTATTCAAAGGGTGCTTCATATCATATCAATGGTTGAGATCTCACGCTCTAATCAACAGTTGTGATCAATATCGTGACTTCACATGTCAGGTATTTGAGCATGAGCCAACTCTGACTCTTCCAACTCCTGATCTCCGAAATACTCTAGATCAATGACCCACAACCCTCTATGATCCAATGGCTGTGATCATGTCACGACCTTGCACCTCACGAGTTCCTGCAACTCTACCTTTGAATTTTCTGATTTGTGAGTTAGCAAAATGTTGAGCACTCACCACGTGTCCTTGCTAACGTGGTCTGCCACTTGTCCTTGCTGACGTGGATCTGGCTAACGTGGTTTTCCACTTGTCCTTGCTGACATGGATCTCCTCACATGCCACATGTTCTACTCCTAGATCTGACGGCCCAGATTTGTTCTCTATCCAACGACTAAGATAATTTCATGATATTGCATATCACGAGTTCCCACAACATGTACCTTTGAATTCTCCAACTCACGAGTCAACGAAATGCTGATCACTCGCCACGTATCCTCTGGCTCTAATGGATAGAATAATTTTACGACCTCACATATCGCGAGTTTGAGGGGTTAGAGAACCTCCTTCCTTTGACATTTCAGACAGTGAAATGTTGATCTTTCACCATGTGTCCTATGGATCCAATGGCCAGGATCATTTTTTGACCTCACATATCGTGAGTTCGAGGGGTTAGAGAACCTCTTTCCTTTGACCTTTCAGTCAACAAAATTTTGATATTTCACCACATGTCCTCTAGATCCTACGGCTCAGGTCATTTCATGACTTCACATATCACAAGTTAGAGGGGTTAGAGCACCTCCCTCCTTTAACCTTTCAATCAATGAAATGATGATCTTTCTCCACGTTTCCTCTGGACAATGGATGGTTTCGATTACTTCAAAACTTATCTCATGCACTTTCCTTAGGATCCAACAGTTGTTGGTATATGCAGTCAAATCTAACGGTTGTGATCTGATATCATCTGCGCTTCCTCTGGTCACTATATTCTGATATGACAACCATTTCTTCTCCTCCTTAGGAGCTCAAGATTCCTCCTGACCTAGAGGAATGTATAAGTGTCAAACGCCTCAACCTTTGAACCTTCTATGAGTCCTTCTCTTGGACCTCATCTACACTTCTTGAAAGCGCAAAGCGCTATCTCTTCTGAGCTTTAATGTTCCTGCATACTATTCGTTCCTTGCCTATTTTCCATCGGTGCATACTCTGATCTTTCCATCAATGCACACTCACGCTATTCCTCCTGAGCTTCTTGAGATTTCTCTTCTGTGTATTCGTTTCTTTTCTTTCCATGCACACTCTGCCAATAATCCTACCAACGTCGTTGTTGCTATTTCCATCAATGACAAGCATGCTCAGCCTGTAAACATGCCAACAATATCCCCCTTTGGCATTGATGGCAACCCTGAATGGTTGCACTGTTTTACTTAGATATCCAACTATAGCATCCAGATCTCTCGTTTTCACCCCTTTGACATCAATGTCAAAGAAAACATGCTCCCCCTGATATGTTGCAATACTTGTCAGAGGTATCAGATATTCAACCAATACATACTCCCCCTGATAGGATGGACCCTCTTATTTGAGTCCTACAAAGTATTTGTATCTAACTCATAGTCTTCTCCTTTTGATTCTTGGACCTGTTCATCTTCAAATTCAGTTGTGTCCTCTGTAGCAGACTCAATATTTCTCACCTCTCTCACTGGGACTCCTTCATCAACCTTTTCTTTTCATAACTGAATTACTCCCCCTGTCACGCTTCTCTGATCTTCTATTACAGTAACTTCATTTTTCTTCCATGATGCCTACAATACAAGGCTTTTATGACCATATTCATTACAAGAAAAAAACCACTACAAACACTCTCATACCTGCTTTCCCTTTTTACAAATGAAGGAAATGTGTTAGGCTTCTTAGGAGTATTGATTTCTTCCTTGTTGTATTCAAGACCGGATTTTTCATTTGGTGATCTCTGTCTATGCAATATCTCATCCAAGATCATGAAGTTGTTCAAGACCTTGATTTGGGTGTTTGACTTCTCAACCTTCTTTCTAAGATTCACAACTTCTTCTTCCAGCTTATGACATGATTATTCTTCTACTTCTTCTTTTCTTGTATGGGAGGATTCAATATCAACATTATTATCTATCCTCATGCCTTTAGCTACCACTTGTCCTGAGTTTACATTTTTCACCTTACAATCTTTGGACGTAAACACCTCTTCACAGCCTATGTCACACATTTGACCTATATTGGGCAAGTTATGCTTCATATCATCTACTTAGGAACATAAACTGACTTTTGTCTCCCGTCATATGTTTGGAGCTTCCACTTTCAATATACCATGGGTTCATTTGTCTTTGAGTTGACAACACTAATCCACACTTGTCATTTTCTTTCTTCTTCCAAACCTTGACATTTTCAATAGAGGGATTCAAATTTGGTTCAAAGTTCCTCAAGTGAGAGTCTACATCTTTATGTCCATAATTGTGGCAAGTGTAACATTCTAGTTCGATGAGTAAAGGATTATAACGATTGTTATTCTTAACATGTGTCATTTTCCTAGCCATCACGTGATTTGCAGTCTATGGTTGTTTGTTACTTGGCTATCTCATTCTTTGTTGCAGAAGATATCTATTCCTTGAATGTATTGATTTCTCATATATAAATCTTAAAGAACAGTTTACATCTTTGTGACCAAAGTTAGAACAGAAAAAACAATATCCATAGAAAAATCCTTTGTGTCTGGAAAATGGTTGTCTTCTTTGAGTAGGTTGATTTCTTCCATGTTGATGATTTCCTTGAGTAGGGGGTGTATTATTTCTTTGTTCTACAGATTCAGTTATGGCACCTCTTTCTTTACTCCTCCTGGGAAACCGATTATCTTCCTTTGTCTCTGCAGGTTCGTTGTCATCATTGGTTGTAGATTAGACAAACTTGATGGAGTCTTTGTTGCTTGGTTGATCACTAGATCCCTCTTCATAACCCAAACCAGTTTTGAACTTTAGAATCCTTTGTTGATTCAGAATGGTGGCTAATGCTTCTGAGGCTTTGATACTTGACAAATTTTGATGATACAGGGCTTGAAACTTCTCCAACTCTTTCCTAGTTTTCACTACTTCTTCTTCCAGAGCTTCACATCTTGCCTTCTTTTGTGATAACTTTTTTTTTCAGAATGTCTTCGATTTTCTTTGCCTCTTCTAATCCAATTTTAGAAGGGAAAAGTCTTCATTAGTTTTTTTACTGCCTTTCTTGAACTGTATCAGCAACTGCTTTTGCTTTCTCTTCTTAATTTTGAGTCTGTCAATCTCTTCCAAAGCGTTGATCAACTCTCCTTCCAATTCAACCACAACTTCTTCATCATTAGAATCACTTCCTGTGATTTTATTATCATAATCCTCTTTGGCCATAAGCATGAATTCATTTACATTATCTTCATAGGAAGAGTCACTATTTGTGTCTTCTAAAGATTCATCATTGTTTACACATAAGATTTTCTTTTTACCAAATCTCTTAGGTTTGTACTTTTCTTCTCCTTCAGAGTTCTGGTCTTGCTGCTTATGTGGACACTTAGATGAAAAGTGACATATCTTTCCACAATTAAAACATTTGAAGGGAAACTTGCCTTGGTACTTTCCTAATCCTTTCTTTAGTCTTCTCACAAATTTTGCCTCAATTTCATCAGGCTCAAAATCCTCATTCTTATCTTCTTTAAATGATGCTTCTCTAGTGTTGGATTTATCTTTACCTATCCTCATTTCATATGCAGTCAACATTCCTAGAAGTTGATCAAAATCCAAAGATTTTAGATCATTAATTTCTTCTATAGCAGAGACCTTTGGGTTGAACCTATCTGGCAGAGATCTTAGAATTTTCTGAACTAAAGAGGCTTCCTCAATTTTTTCACCAAGATATTTCATTGCATTTACTAGTTCTTCAACTCTCAGAAAGTACTTTCCAATAGTTTCATCTTCTTTCATCCGTAATTGTTCAAAATGTACTCTGTAGGTTTGAAGCTTGGCATCCTTTACCTTTTCATTACCTTCATAAATGCTAATGAGTTTGTCCCACATTTCTTTGGTAGTTTCTAAGTGCATAACTTCTACAATTTTTGCTTCTGCAAGCCCACTCAGAATAGCATTCATAGCCTTAGCATTGGATATGAATTCTAGCTTGTCATCTTTATTATCTAGTACAATTGGCTTTACATAAAAATTCTCTACCACATCCCAGACATCTGCACATAAATCCATTATGTAGGTTTTCATCCTAACTTTCCAAAAGACAAAGTTTGTTCCATTGAACAGAGGGGCCTTGTTGGTTGAAGTTCCTTCATGGCTAGTCATGTTTAAGCTCTAGGACCTACCCTTAGATAAAAGGGGTCGCAATTATTGGAAAAATGAGAGGGGGGGGTGAATCAGTTGTTACCGTTCTTAAACAATTATACTTATTTTAAACTCTTTACAATGAACTCAATGGAAATCACAATAATGCAGGGAGGTAAGCAATATAATATTCAACATCAATCACACACATGAAATATATAAAGATAGATATTTTCTGAGGAAACCCATAAAGGGAAAAACCTCTTCTTCTTGATATGATAAGTAATCTGTACATTATCATTCTTATGAGAAACAACTCATTGTGAGGCTATCAACTCTGTTTTGCAAGCTAAAACTTGCTGAGAGCACCCAATATCTTATTTCTCTAGCACCTACTAGAAGGAAACACCAACTCCCTAGTTTCTCTAACACCCACTAGAAGGAAGCACCAACTCCCTAGTTTCTCTAGCACCCACTAGAAGGAAGCAAGAAATCCCTAAGTATTCCAACACCAACTGGATGGAAGCACAAGCTTCTAGTCACACAGGCACAGACCTGTATAACATAGAATAATAGTTCTCCCTTGCACCACCCTGCCACCCTGGTTTTTCTGGCTGCAGCCATATGGAAGCTACAACTCCATGTTCTTCAAGAACCCACTTGAAACTCTGAGGAAACCAATCCTCCCTAGAACCTCCCTACCACCCTGAAATATAAATCTTTGCCTTTTACAACTTATCACAGTGATACAACATTTATCTATGGCTTACTAGTCACATCATTGTTCTGCTACACTGCTCTGCTATGCCTGCATCAGTGTCTCTTTGCTAACATTATTCTTTAGGATTTATGTTCTTGTGTGTTTTATGCTATGTGAAACATTTCCCTTCTATGCCCTACACATCTTCTATGCGTTTCAGCTGCTACACATAGCCAAATTCTACTCGTATGAATCACACTCAATAGCAACAACCATCTCCTCTATGTTCTACATTTTTTATACTCTATGTGCACCTGTTGCATCCTACATGTGTAGTGCCTCTCCATACGTCACTCCCCTTCTATGTATTCCTTTCTCATGTCTAATCATCTCATGATCATCATGGAAACTCTTAATCTTCTCTAGTGGTTACCCCCATGCATTCATCATCACTAGGTGTTATGATGAGATTCCTTAGCCTCTCTCGCAGTCGAGACTCTTCGTCTTCTCTGTTACAGTTACAAACTTCAACACTTTTCCATATGTCAATCACCTCTATGAACAATCTTCATTCCATTGGCAGTTACCTCAAGACTCTTCATCTATTATGGAGATCACCTTGCAACTCCTCGAGTTCTCTAGCCAATTTCATCACTGCGTTCTAGCAGTTTCAACCAGTCAAGAATGGCCTCTTTGGCCTCTAATCCCCTTCCTTCATATGGCCTCTGGCAGTGAGAAAACTCCTATTCAAAAGGCATTTCATGATTTCTCATATCGCGATGTTTTGCTGCGAGTTTCCTTGAATCTGCCAACTCACTATCTCTGAAATGGAGCTTAGCAACTCTAGCTCCTTCCTATATTTTATTTCCATGCGACCTCCAACGGTGACAAAATGCCTATTCAGAAGGTGCTTCGTGACTCGTGACTTTGAGTATTTTGGTATGAGGCTTCTCGACTCTCCCAAGTCGCGATATCTGAAATGGAGCTTAACTAGACTAGCTCCTTCCTATCACATGAGCACGAGCTGCGACCAAGCGCTTGTTCAAAGGGTGCTTCGTATTAGATCAATGGTCGAGATATCACCCTCTTATCAATGACTGAGATCAATATCACGACTTCATGTGTCGGGTGTTTAAGCATGAGCCAAATCTGACTCTTCCAACTCCCGATCTCTGAAATACTCTAGATCAATGTCCCACAACCCTCCGTGATCCAACGACTGTGATCATGTCGTGACCTCGCACCTCGTGAGTTCCTATAACTCTACCTTTTAATTTACTAATTTGTGAATCAGCGAAATGATGAGCACTCACCACGTGTCCTCGCTGACATGGTCTTACTGATGTGGTATGCCACTTGTCCTTGCTGATGTGGACTCAGATGATGTGGTCTTACCGACGTGGTCTGCCACTTGTCCTTGCTGACGTGGATCTCCTCACATGCCACATGTTTTTCTCCTGGATCTGATGGCCTAGATTAGTCCTCAATCCAATGACTCAGATATTTTCGTGACCTTGCATATCGCGAGTTCCCACAACATGCACCTTTGACTTCTCCAAATAGCGAGTCAACGAAATGATAATTGCTCTCCATGTATCTTCTGGCTCCAACGACCAAGATCATTTCGTGACCTCGCATATCGTGAGTTTGAGGGGTTAGAGAACCTCCTTCCTTTGACCTTTCATTCAGCGAAATGATGATATTTCTCCATGTGTCCTCTAGATCCAACGGCCAGGATCATTTTGCGACCACGCATATCGCGAGTTCGAGGGGTTAGAGCACCTCCTTCCTTTGACCTTTCAATCAGTGAAATGTTGATATTTTTCCACGTGTCCTTTGGATCCTACGGCTTAGGTCATTTTGTAACTTCACATATCGTGAGTTCAAGGGGTTAGAGAACCTCCTTCCTTTGACCTTTCAGTCAGTGAAATGATGATCTTTCTCCATGTGTCCTCTGGATGATGGACTGTTCCAATGACTTCAGAACTTGTCTCGTGCACTTTCCTTAGGATCCAAAAGTTGTTGGTCTACGCACTCAGATCTAATGGTTGAGTTATGATATCCTCATCTGTGCTTCCTCTGGTCACTGTATTATGATATGACGACCACTGTCTCTCCTCCTTAGGATCTTATGCTTCCTCCCGACCTGGAGGAATATCTAAGTGTCAAAGGCCTCGAACTTTGAACCTTTTGTGAGTCCTTCTCTTGGACCTCGGTTTCACTTCTCAAAAGCGCAAATCGATATCTCTTATGAGCTTTGTTGTTCCTGCATACTGTTCACGCCTTGCCTGTTTTCCATCGGTGCATACTCTGATCTTGCCATCAATGCACACTCACACTATTCCTCCTGAACTTCTCGAGCTTGCTCTTCTATCTCTTTTTTGTTGTTCTTTCCATGCGCACTTTTCCTGTAAACCTGCCAACGTCATTGTTGTTCTTTCCATCAATGACAAGCACACTCGGCTTGTAAACATGCCAATAGTTTTACCTTCCATGTAATCTTTTAGATGTTTTTTTTTGTTTAAGGATGTCACCATGTATGAAGTTGCATCGATTTTTATTGTAACAGTTGTTTGAGTATTTTGTATTCAGATGAAGAAGATGAAGAGGATGAAACCTCTTGACTTTGAGTACCCTTAGTAACTTGGGGATTTTTCTGTTGGGAGGAGGAACTAGGGGAAAAGGTAGTCTTAGTATTACCACTCTTCCCTTTGTTTGCATATGTTTTATTCCTTGTATCTATTGTCATTACATCCTCTTCATGAGCCAAATATAAGGTAACAATGGTTGTTTCATATGTTTTTCCAAAGATTCACTCTTGTACTCTTTTCTTGACCTCACAATTACTTTGTTCATGATTATCATCATAAAAATTACACCAAGCCCTAGAAAGAATAGTCTTTGGTTGAAAATTATTGTTTTGATTTCTAAAGGTTGTTTGGGTATAAGTTTCAATGGAAGTAGAAGTAACCCCTTTTCTTTCAAAATAAATCATTAAATTCCTCATATCCTGCACAAGATGCAAAATTGTGGACATATTAGCCAACTTTAAAAAATCTTCCTTGGGAAGAACAATTCTTTCCAATTGTTATTAATACTCTAAGAAAGTTTGAATTGTAGACCCTAAATTTGCTACATTTTTCTCTTCTAATATATGACGCTAAGACTAGGGTACTACATTATAATATTGCATAAACAGAACTTGTTTTTGAGGTTGAATTGGTTCATGGATTTGATTGTATAATGATGAAACAAAGGTTAAATGACTTGATTTTTTCACCATTATTATAAACAATATTTTTATATTCCTGTAAATGATTTGCTGAGATTTTTGGCTTCCCATAAGTTGTTTTAAACCAATAAATTAATTTATCCCAAGTCAAAAATACTTTAGGAGGCAGTTCAAAGAAATCTGCAACAACTTTTCCTTCTAAAGAATTAACAAACAAGCACATGCAAGTGTCATTATCATTTTCACCTATGTTAAGACATGCATTCAAAAATGCTACCAAATGTTCATTGGTTGAAATAGTGCCATTTCTTGAAAATTTAGGCATGTGATATTTAAATTTAGGAAGGGGATTTGCGGATGGAGAAAGATTTAATGGTGAATATGCATTCCATGATGTAGTGGTTTCATCTTCTTCAAATTTGAATAAACAAAATTTTTTAATAACCTTAGTAGGATTTGTTGTTGATTGAACCAGGTTGTAATTACTATAAGTACTCCCAATTATTGATGAGGAAGAGGCTTTTAAATAAGTGGATGTACTAGTACCAAAATAAGTTTCAGATGATGTCATTTTGAAAGTTATAGGAATAAAGGTATTGATGAACTGGAATAATTAGATAAAGACCTTCAATGTTTAGGTTGCAAATTTTCTAAGACAAATTTTCTTCTTCTTACTTCAGATAAAGGACTATATTCATGAGATAAACCTCTTGTTCTTCAAGAAGAATGAGACTTAGAGGACATTGAAAACCTCTTATCGAGGAGGTTGATTATGGGAATCCTTTTGTTGTGCTTCCCACTATTCTCGAATTTGAACGTCTCTAGAAATAACTTCCCAAGAGTGATGAAGTTCTTCACGACTGTGAGAAATTTCCAAAATAAAATAAAACAGAGTGAAATAAACACTAGCTTGATCTTGTAAACCATCTCCAATGCTAAGTTTTCGAGTAACATGCAAATTCATGAAATCAAAAAATAAAAGAAAACTAAATACATAAAATAAAATACAAGTACTAGAGAATTATGAATTTTTTTTAATATGGTTGCGAAATAAATGTTGATGAAAAGGAATGGAATTCCTTATACCAACATTTTAAAATATTTCAAGGCTAAGTAAAGATAGGCAGGATTATCACCCTAGGTTTATAGTCTTGGAAAAAATATCTATCATCCCTCAAGTAATATGTACTTTGTCCTAATGCTAGTTTGTGTATGTGTGATTTAACAAGAGAAAATAATAAAATTTATAACAGATTTGAAAAATAATCAAGAAATCAAATCAGAGACATCACTACACATCAAGTCCAAATATGAGACCAAAAACTAGCAACGATTTTATTGATTCAATTCCAAATTACAACCAAAAACTTTCTTTCCATACCCTTGTGTGGGTAAGGACCAAAGTTATTCTTAGAAGTCTAAGGTGGAATGTTACATCATGTTACCCCCCTAGGCTAGGAGTAACTAAGGTGATGATGTCTTGTGTCCCGTAGGTTGAAGACATGGAGTGTCAAGAGCCATATGACCAATTGAGCCCACATGGAAAATACAAAGCCCTTCCTCTCCACCACACATCACTATTTCATTGATAATAGCAGAGCACTGTCCACCACACCAACTTATTCCAAAAAGGAAAATAGGTCTTGCTTCATGAGGTAACAAGTCCAGTCTTGTGGTAAGTGTCATTTTAATAATTGAATCATTTGAGCATGTTTCAAAGATTTATTTATTTATTATGAAAACATTTTCTTGGAATTATACCTTTTTCCTCATCTCACCTTGGTGGTTGACATGGTTTCCTAGTAAGTGGGTCACCCTCAGAAAAAGGGTTTCTATTGGGGGGCCTCCTTGAAGGGTCATTGTACCATTCCTGCACATACTTATCACTTTTCACACCTATTTCCCTTCCTTTCCTCATATTTTGGGTTTTTGGGCTCATTGACCCCAAGAAGGGATTGTACCTCATTTCATGGGAAGAAGGGGATAAAGGATCAAAGGTGTTTTAGCTATAAAAATTTAAAATCTTTAAATTATCCTTCTAGATGCTCACCTTAAGGTCTTGAGATAAATGAAATGCTTCTCCATAAAAAAAATGAAGGACCTTTAAAAAAAAACACATAATTAATGATGTCCCACTTGTTGGGGAAATAAATTTACGGTGTATTTTAATTCCAGTGCATGTGGCACTCAATGTGCTCCTAAATTAAAGTGTCATTGTAGTTCTCTTTAGTTTCCATTACACATAACACTCAATTTTTAGACCACAATAAATTAATGGAAAATAAAAGGGCTTGGAAAAATGTTGCATTGCAAATGAAGGATGCAACACACCCTCCATAAAGACACCCATAGATGAGACAATAAGAGCCTTTGATATGTCATGAAAACCATGCCCAAAAGTCACACCCCCATTCACCTCATATTCACTACATGAATTAGAGAGGGTCTTCTTTGGAAAAAATACTTAACTTGGGGATTGGACTACCCGATAGGGCACCATGACAACCCTCCCATACTTAAATTTGGCAAATTTTATGTGGCCTTTGAGAATTTGTTTAGTTTGAAAATGGGGGATTTAATGCACATGTTTTGGTGGTTCTTTTATTAAATGTGTATTACATGGCATAATACATGTGACTTATGGACCCTTGGAGGTCATACTTGTTTGTCTTTGCAGGATCCTTCCAGGTGAAAGTTATCGATGTAGGAATTATGCCATTTTGACCTTCATTGGGGGTTGAAAAACCCTAGGATGGATTCCATACTCACAGGCTGGGAAAAGAACCTCAGAACCTTTGTGTGAAAAAGATAGAGTATGTTTCCTTTGAAGGCACTTTGACAACATTCAAGGATGACACCATAGCCCTTTGCACCTAGATGTTAGCCTTTGGAGGCCTAGGACGTCACCATCTAATCCCTTGACATCATTTGGAAGCTAGATTTTGGTGGGATTGATGGTTTTAGAGGTGATGTGACATGGTTTGAAGGAAATAGATGCATGGCATGACACCCTATCACATGATATCTTGACACATGGCCTTTGGAGGCCCAACAGTATGCATTTTGAGGCTCAACATCTCACTTTTAGGCCTCACGTCACCCTTCTAGGGCATGCCGTCACCCTTCTTAGGGTTTTACTTTATGTAATTTTTATATTTTTAAATTGTAAGAAAAAATAAAGGGGGTTATCCCTCTTTTAATTTGTTGTTGACAATTTTACGTGGACAAATTAGTTTAGATAGTCTCATATAAATAGAGGCAATCTCTTTTTCATTTTCATAACTCATCACTTAAGAATTACATAATCTTGGACTAAAATTTCAACCTCTTTGGGAAATTTTATATCTCTTGTCTCTTTTGAAAAATGTATGCTACACTTGTCTATTGGTGGAATAAAGGTTAGCAACTTCTCTTAGATTCTTTTTCTTGGAAATTTGATGGAATTTATTTGATAAAGAAAGGGTTTTGCATTATATCTCTTGGAACATGTAAGGAATATTTGTAATCTTGTGTTTTTCTTCTTAATTTCAAGGTTATTAATCAAACCCTAGGATGAGTATAAGGGAATACACCCTCCATTAAGGAATTTATTCTATTTTTATTAAAAAGGATTAAGGATTGCTACAAGGAGTAAGAGGGTTTACAACCTTGTAGAAAAACCTTGCTAAGGTTTATCTTCTCTAGGGAGTAAGAAGGTTTACACCCCTAGAATATTGTTAAACCCTATCTTAAAGTAAGAGACTTCATAACCCAATAGATAAGGCACTAATTGCATTGGAGATTGAATATTATTGCACTGGTAAATGTGAATTTTAAGAGATTGAACTGTTTAAGGTTGGATCTAAATTATATATTTTATTGGCTCCCTTGTACTCCAAGGGTGTATTGATTGGCTGAGTGATTGTGTTTTTTTAATAGAGATTAAGATACAACCACTAGGTCCGCAACAAAACTCTATTTCTCAACAAGTTTCTTTCACTTTTGACCACTGAAATTGGCATGTAAGCAATGAAAATTGATCTACTTGTCAAGGGATTTTGATTGGGTATCTTGCTTCCTGATTTGTTGGTTAAAAGTTGCTACTGTAGAAAAAAAAATCTACATCCATAGGGTTGTTACAATTCTATGTTTATATCACTTTCTTATAGCCTTCATTTGTCATCAAATTCATTGTTTTAAGTATTGGAATACTATCTCTAAGTGCATGATAATTTATCTGATATCATATGTTGATTAGATGATGTAATTTGCAGTTTTTATAACTACTGTCATTGCTGACATATATTTCCTTACTACTGCAATTTTGGGACAACAAGGTTTCTTTTTTATTCCCCACTGGTTTTGAGTCTTATATTATCACATTTTATATTGTTTTGGTTTGTCTAAGACTACTTTTCATGTACACAACCTTGGAAACCATTTACCAACTCCAAATACTCTTTCCCCAATCCTCGAGTCTCACTTTAACCTTGACCTATAGGGGTGTTATTCTAGCCCATTGCTTCTCCCCTTAGGGTCACCTGGGAAGCCTCCCTTGTGTCGGACTTGTCCATGACTAAAATGAGGGGGATATCTATTGAGGTGACAGTGATAGGTGTCACCCGTTGTGTCACACATTTGTTTCTTGGGTTGGTATTTTCCCAAAATACAAACTATGTGATAACACATCACACATAGACCATCGATGTCTTCTAAGAAAATACCAAAGTAGTATAAGACTGAAACTAGTCTCATAAATAAAAAAAAGGGGGGGACAAGTGAAAAAATGGACATCTGAAGGAAAAATTTACTATAAATAGCATAAATAGGTTCTTCACATATGTATTTACATCAAACAACATCAAATAAAAGGGTCACTCTAAGCTTTAAAACTTGGTATAAATTCCATCTATATTCCATATTTGTCAAAATGTGTCATGTACAAGTTATGGATAGGTGCAACAATTCACATTAGCTTCATGTCATTCCTAGTTTCAATATGAAACCCCAATTCTACTATTGAAATCATAACCCAAGTCATCCAAATCCATAAACCAAATTATGTAAACAAAAATATTAATCAATCCAACCTCCAACAATAATCAAATTCTACTTTTTTACACATAGGAATATACTAAGGCCATGTTTATAGAATGAACAACATGTATTAAAATTTAGTGCATCCACTCATCAACATACCTTCAATGCATGGATCAAACCTCGGTCTATATTTTTTCAAGGAGTTTGCATATCAAGCTTTCAAATTGTTGGGCATGTGTTGTATGAGTCTTTGCAGGTAGTCTTAGTATCATCCCAATGGAAAGGGGGTCTGAGAGGGTGATCACCCCCCTCACTAGGGGGCATAGGGGTTTTGAGGGTTGAACCCTTGAAAGAAAACTTTAGGTCCATTTTATGCTTTTTTGGCCAATTATTTTTTAGCCCATTATAAACTGATTTGGGGTAAGGAATTGTGGTTGTAATCTAATCCAAGTTAATATATTAGGGTTTTGGATGCTACAAAATACCTAAATATTTTATTATGAACAATGAAGTTAGTATAATGAGAATAGAGAGGCGCATATCTTAGTTAGTCTATTTTTCTTGGACAAGTTTTTCCAACGTAAATATTGTGTATGCTATGTGAATGTGCCATTGTTATTCTCGTGTTTTAAATTCTGTTAATATTGTTAATCTTGCATAGTTTTATAAAAATATTCACAAACAAAATTGGGCATGCACTGAATCAAATTAACAACACCACCACCTTTCATACCCATAATGGTCCCCAATTATACCATGAAGGACAAGACTTAGACCATGATTGCACAAATGTGCTCAACTAGATGATAACAATATTGTTGAGTGAATATATTTAAACCACTACATTCAATTCATATCCAGGCCTAATTTCAATCTCTTTTATGTGCTTCCATTAGAGAAGAGAAAAAAGGTTTGGGTTCAAAATAATATGTGAATTAGAATGTGGAATGAGGAGTAATACTTTTATCTCTTCATCATAGTTCACAATATTCCAAAAGGAATGATGGGTTTTGACCAAAATGAATATGCATTACATATTCAAGGTCAAGCATATGGACTGTTTGACAGACCTTGGTTCAAGCCTCACGAGAATTTATTTTATACACAAGTTGTGACTCTAGATACAATTACATACCAAATATAAAAATACGCATACAAAACACCCAATTTAGTAATTCTACGCCCAAATAAAGTGAAAGGATGAATGGATAATAAGCCTCTTTGAAGGGGAAACCTCCTATTACAATATCTAAAATGCAAAAAATAAGATGATCATTTCAATGAGTCTCCTTGATGTACATATAGGAGACAAAGTGGGATAGAAATAAATAATAATAATATGACATAAATGTAATTAATGTAATGATGACGTAGAATGAGGTTAGGGGATTATCATTATCCTCCCTTTTCAACTAGAATTCCACTCCATGTTGATCTATTGGAAGGTTCTTCCACTTGATGATGTACTTAGTAATTGCTCGATTATGTAGTTTCTTGATCCATGCTTCAATGATTATTTTGGTTTCTAATATGATTTTTCCCTTTTCATCAAGCTCTAGAAAAATAGTCTAAACTAGGATCTTGTCAACTAGAAACACGGAAGTCTAGATGTACACATGAAGATAAAGGAAACTCCAATATGTAATCCATATTGTGAATCCTTTGCAACATATGATAGGGACCATAATACTTTTGTGGGTGATAATTTATTTCCCTTATTTTGTTTCCTAAGGGATATATGTTTGTATGTTTTCAACCTTAGAAATACCTAATCACCCACTTAAAAGTTTATTTCACTACAATGTTGGTGTTCTTGTTGTTTCAACATGTTTTTCTATATATCCAAGTTGTCATTTAATAATTGAAGAACCTATTAATGATGCTCAATGTGATCCTACACTACTTGAACCTTAGGTTTCCCTCTCAAAGGTGATGTGATGGATGGAGAAACATACCCATAGAGTTCCATAGATGGGGACTGTTATTGCACAATTTGTACTTTCCCAAAAGCCCAAGGCAAGTGGGTACAAAATTGGTGTAACTAGGAATAACCTATCACTGTCACCTTAATAGGAGATCCCTTTCTATTTAGGAGTATGTTAAGGCTACCCCAGGGGAGACGTCCCTGGTGAACTAGGGGGTTTGAGAAGGCTAAGGAAAATAGTCACAAGGAAATCCTTCCCCTCTCACAGATCACTCTAAATCAAAGGCTTATTTTATGTCTTAAGGATGAAGAAAATGGATAATATTGTGTACCTGCCCAGAACAAGACAAGGAAAACATAGCACTTTCCAAGTACCAGATGATTGTTAGTACTTCACAAGACAATAAAACTTCATAAAATAAGCTAGCTGATTATGAATTTGTAGCAATGCATCAGTTTATAACAACAATTAATATCTTATAACAACCGCAAGATTTAAGCCTTGAAATCTCTTGAAAAGACAATAAAAGGTGACTTTGACTAGGCAAATTGATAGTAAATTGTCACAAGCAAAGTTGGCAATGTTTAGCTAGCTTTTACTGTCACTTTTGCAGAGATTTTTCTGTAGTTAGATGGCTGTAGCTATATTTTTCAACAACAAAAAATTTAAATGGTCAAAAGTGCAAGAAAACTACACACAAAACTAGCACTTACCTAGTAGATTCACTAGCAATTATCACAATTAAATTTTGATTGGTTCCAGTGCAAGTTGTGTGGGTAAATGTGACAAATTAATGTAAGTTTATATGGATATGGCAATGTTTTTCTACAACATAAATTTAGATTAGGAGTTAGTCTAATTTAGGGTTATAAAAAGTTAGTAAAGAGTTCAAGGATAATAGTATAAGTGTTTGTTTGATCAATCACCACTTGTAGAAGGTAGTCTAGTGCCTTTCTAGGGTAAATGGAGTTACTAATGGAAGCAACAAATATTAATGGAAATATAGAAATTATAATGATATGTTGAAGGGTGGAAAGGATAAGAGAGATATTGGTATCCCAAGGCCTCAAAAATCCACTTCCAAAAGAAAATTTGCTAGAAATTAACAAGGGTTAGGCCCCAATGATTTTCTCTTTCCTTGAACAAAATGTAATAAAATATGAAATTGGGAAATGGAAGTAGGGTTACTAGAGTTATACAATGGTATGGCTCTATCATCTACTTCAAATTAGGTTCCTTTCAAGATATTTTGACAAATGGAATATTATAGGGAAAAAGATAATAACATATGTCATTCCCCTAGGGTTTCAAGCTAGCAATTTCATAATCTTAGACATGTAACAAGTAAAAATAACCATAATCATTCATTAAAAATAAATAAATGTATATTTTCCACATACTTCACCAAGAATAATCTAGCAAATCACCCTAGTTGAAGATCCTCCACAAGAAGCCAAAATGCACCAAAAATTGTCTCCTTCAAGAAGTGTGCATCACTAGTTTCAACCAAATACACTTAAGGGAGGCCGAATTTCATACCTTTTCTTGAGTGATGAATGATTGATGAAAAAATACAAGAGTTTTATCTCGTATTTATACAATTACAATGACGTTTAATTGTCTTTTAGGTCATAAAAGGCCGACATGGCTAGTTTACATCAAAAATCCATTTTTTACATAAAATTAACAATTTAAACCCTAATTTCACTTTAGGGATGATGTGGTTCCCATATTAGGGTGATGTTAGGCCCCATCATGGAAAACTAGGCCTCAAAAGTGAAACATTAGGCCTCAAAAGACCTCAAAAGCTGCCACGCGTGTCAACTAGCACCAAATTGTTCTCATGTCAAACCCTAACTTAATGACGTCAAGGGTCAATATGATGATGTTAGGGGCCTTCAAGGGCCAATGGCATGGTGGAAGGGAAATACCCCCCTAGGTCTAGGCCTTCCAAAGTATCTCAGGAGAAACATTCTTCTTATTTCCTGGTGCCATCCTCTGGTGTCTCTCTGCCCTTGGTTGGGGTCACAACATCCAGCTGGTGGGATTTTAGCCCCATGGAGGTCCGAGATAATCATCTCCCCATATGTACCTATCCATCTTTAATGGTCCTACAACAAAAGAAAGTACGTCCTCCATGAGCTCATAAGTCACATGGATCATAGCAATGTCAATCACATCCAATAATCGAATTACACAAACATGTGAATCAAACCCCCCTTTACCCAAACAAATGATCAAAGACGTTATGTAGTTTAACAAGCCAAGTTTGGAGAGGGTATCATGATGTCCTATTGGGATAATACTCCATAAGTTTAGGGTGTTTCCAAGGTGAAGACCAATCTAGGTCACGTAGGTGTATGAAATGGTGTAGGGATTGTGGTGGCAAGGGGTGCAGTGATAACAGGGAAATGTAGGTCTTACCTGTGGGTGCCTCTATAGAGGGAGAGATGTACCTTGTCATGGATTCCATTGTTTTCTAGCCCATTCAATTCATTTTATCCTTTGTCTTATTGATTTTTATTTTCAAGAGAATAGATGGGGACACTGTCCTCGTGTGGTGACTAGTGGTGACATCGTTACCCACAAGCACTTCATGGAAATGAGAAGGTTGGCTCATGATGAGACCTCCTTTCTCTTGGTTATGCCACCAAGAGACACTACCCTATTTTTGTGACCAAATATATGGTAGTGTCATACCGCTACATTCCCATGGACCTAATAAGTCGGCTCATGATGAGACCTCCTATCCACCAACTAGATCTTGAGTTTTATTTTATTTTACGGGTCCCCTTTTCTTACTGAGAATCCTTTTATTTCTTTCTTGATAATCCCTAGGAGAAGCATCTAAAGGTTCCATTTTGTCTTTTAACTTTTTCTAGCTACTTTTATCCTCTGGGCCTTTAGCCCCTTCTTCCCACAAGGAAAGGTAAAACCCTTACTAGTTTGAAAAACCCAATGCTCGAACCAATATAGGGGAAGATGAGAGGAACAATGATGAAAAGTGGTAAGTATGGAAGAAATGGATGATGACCTTTCATAGACCCACCTAGTGGCAACTCATCCCTAATGGAACCAACTTACTAGAGAACTATGTCACCCCCCTAGGTATGAACAAGTTAAAGAGCATAATTTCCAAGAAAATGTTATGAAACAAAAGAGAGTTAAGTGCACATATTCAAATGCTTTGAAAATCAGAGTGACACATACCATGATACCCAGACTCATTACCTCATGAAGCAAGACCCACTGGTACTTCAGGATTAGGCCGATGGGATGGATGTTGTTGTTTCTAATAGATAGGATGCACTGAAGAAAAGATGGGCCCTCCAGTGCCAATCTCAAGTCATATGCCTCTCGATACTCCATGTCTAGTACATGTGGGCCTCAAGACATAATATCCTTAGTTATCCCTAGGATAGGGGATAACAAGGACATTTTGGATCATGTATGGAAGGAAGTGTTTGTACCACCATTTTTCTAAAGGAAACTATTTGACCCATTGTGATTGTTTATCAAATGAAAATCAATGGATTTAACCTTCTAGATATTTGTTCATAATATTAGTTTTCCCACTAGATTAGGTATGGTAAGGGGAGTTGTAAGCTAGTTGAGTACTGAACTAAGAAAACAAGCCAGTCTAAAAATTACTCATGAAAACTATATCTCTGTTACTTACAATAATCTTGAGGCTTTCATGTAGCTTCTAAATTATCCCATGAATGTTGTGGCTATTGTACTTTCTTTAAAAGGATAATAATGTGATCAAAAAATGGTCATAATTTGTGATTTGATCCATCACCACTATGATTACACTATTTTGTTCAAAGTTTTGTAGAATTATGATAAAATACATTGAGACCTCTTCCCAATGTTGACTTGGTATGGATAATGATTCTAGAAGACCTGAGGTATTGATCATATATCTTTTTTTTCTGTTGGCAAACCAAATGCTCCACCCAAAACTTTTGACCATAAATTGTATTGCCTTCCTAGAAAAAATCCTTCTTGATATTGTGATAAGTTTTCAAAAATCCTATGTATCCCCCTATACGAGAAGTGTGTAATTTCAAAAGGACCTTTGATTTTAGTTTGGAATTCTTACATAATTATAGGCAATACTTATGGAAAAGTGAATCATCCTTCCAAAAAAAATTATTTGATGTATTAGGGTCCTATTGTAGTTGTTGAATGTGTTTCCCTACATTCTAGTCATCTTTCCATCATATCCTTTATTCTTACATCCAATAAGCTAGTATAATGCAAATATCACAAAGAAATTTAGTATTTGTCTTCTTATTTCCATGAAAGTTCATCCACCACCACATTTTCTTTCCCTTTTTAGTATATAATTTTAGATTCATAACCTAGCATCTTTGTGACACACATTTTTTCTCTTTTGAAGATTGTCATTGTTCCAAGAAGTAATATAGACTATCATGATTTTTTTTTACCTTGAAGTGTCTTCCTCTTTGGTGGGGGTGACATTGGTTAACTACATGCAATATGGGAAACATTTCCTTCTTATAAATGTGTTTGAGTAATTTATTTCCTTTAATTTGGTGGCTTTCAAAGGCAAGGTCCTTTCTATATTGCATTATAACTACACCAATGCCATATCCTAAATAATTACACTCCAAAATAAAGGGTTTTTAGAAGCTAAGCATGGAAAAGGTAGGAATTATATACATGGCCCCTTTAAGTTTTTCAAAATATTGAGTTTCTTCTTGAGTCTAAGAAAAAACATTATTTTTCAACAATGATGTTAAAGGTGTTGTGATTCAAACACAGTTCTTGACAAACTTGTGATAGTATCTCATGAATCCTACAAATCCCCTAAGTCTCTTCAAGTTTTGGAAAATTGTTCAGTCAATTGTAGCTTTAATGTTTTTAGGGCCCACCTTGATGCCATCATGAGATACAATATGAACCATCTTTGCATATAGTTATTTCTCCTCCAACGATTTTAAGAACATTCTGGTATGTTATACATTATCTTCCCAAGATATGTTGTTAATTAGTATATCATAAAAAAATACCAACATAAATTTTGTAGGGGTAGGCTTGAAAAAACAATTCACCGAGATTTGAAATTTGGAAGGTGCATTAGTAAGGCCGAAAGGAATCATTGGAAAATCATAATGACCTTCATGTGTTATTTGGGGATGTCTTCTTCTAGCCTCATCCTAATATGATGATATCATAAATGGAGAACTAACTTAGTAGAAAAAATTGATCATAATTTTTTAATGACATGAATACAAAACTCATCTTTAATGGTGATATTATCAAAGATATCTATAATTAGMACACACACACACACACCATGAACAATCCTTTTTGTAATACATCACCATTKGTGAAGAGAAATCACTGGTTTTAAATCAAATGATTCCATCTTCTAKCATTTCTTGAACCATACTCTCAATCCCACTCTTCTAGGCATATGGGTATTCGTAAGATAGAATGTTAGGAGGAAGGATCCTTAGGATCAAGTAGACAAATTGATCATGCTCTTAARTAGGAGGAAGAACTTTGGGAATCTTAGAAAATATCTTGGAATTATTATAAATGGTTCTTTTGAGATCCAACGAAACAAAAGGTTTAKATTTTTGAACATCTACTGAGAAAAAATGTGTAATTACTTGAGAGTGTCCCTTTTTTTTTAACAATTTTGTCATTTTATTATAGTTTATCACTTTATGTGGTTTCTCTTGCATACATGTAAGTTGAATTTCCTTTCCTTCCAAGGAAAATCTCATTAAAAATTATTGAAAATTAAAATTCATTGTTCCTAATGGTTGTAACCAATATTGGACCCCTAAGACCACATCAACACCACTCTTTTCGATTGAAATCATTTGGCTATCCAAGAAAAAATCCCACATAGTGAGCATAATTCCATGACACTTGAACAATTTACAATATCTACATCTATAATCATTACTTGAAACTTAGGTGCTAGATTTATAAATCAATTGAAAATTTTGGATCATTTGTAGTTAGTGAAGTTATGGTTACTACCACAAGAAATTGATAATGTTACCTTTCTTTTCTTGACATATCATTCTATTTTGAGATTTTGAGTGCCAATGTTTTCTAAAGGATGAAACTATATGGTTGGAGTAGTCCCCTTTGGTTCTATATGTTAAGAATGTTCCATCTCTTATTCTTCTTCCTCTTCACAAACTATGTAGAATAATTTGTTCTCAATACATGTATGCCCCTTTATCTACTTGTTGGTACAATTAAAACATAGCCTCTTTTCTCTTCTTTCATCCAATTGTTTAGGTATCAACCTTTTATGTTAATTGAGGTTAGGAATGGTAACATTTTACTCCCTATAATATTTAGTGGTAACCCTTGTGGTATCCATGTTTTTAGTTTCAAATCTCTTTTCCACACTAAAAGATTTATACAAGGAGTTAGGCTTCAAGAGATGCACCTCCTATTGAGTGATCCCCTTAAAATTGCCCATAAAGTGATAATCAAACTATCCTCCAAAATGTTATTCACTATAATACTCAACTTTTAAAATTGTTGAATGTTCTCTGTAATTGAGTTTTATCAAATGGATAAAGAAATTATTTATCACACTATCATGGTTACCCCTGTGGTATCTATATTTTTATTTTCAACTCTATTTGCCATAGTAAAATCCTTATTCAAGGATTTAGGATCTAAGAGGAATGCCTCCTATTGAATACTCCCCTTTAAATATCCCATAAAGAGATAAAAATATTATCCTCCATAATATTGTTCACTCTAAGATTCAACTTTTGAAATTGTTGAATGTGCTTTGTCACTGAGTTTTTTCAATTCGCTAAAGAAGGTGTTTACCATATTATTCTCTAATGTACATTCAATTAATCCATAAAAATGCTTCAATATCCAATATAGTCCTAATTTCAATCACAAAATGATCAATACCACACAAATTGATTAGGTTCTATATATAAGAATGCAATAGTTTCCTTTTGTATAGTTAGCACTTGGTGTATATTAAAGAATTTATCCATGTGGAATATCCATGCTATGGGATCATTATCTTCAAACGTCCTCATATTAATCTTGGAAAAAAAGTAGTCCCTTGGTCCCAAATTGAAACTATGATGTTGTGGATCATGTAGTGATGATTGGTCAAGTGTCTGGGATTCAACCCTCTTGTTCTCAAAACATGTTAAAGTATTCTCCATATGTGACTAGGATTCAATCCTCTTGTTCTCATTGTCCTCTTATTGAGAATGAAAATTTAGGACAAGGAGGCTTGTTATATCCTTCATAAAGTCCTATTCATGTCTTTGAGATCATATTTACTTGTCATCTCTTTAAGACCATATTTAAAATTTTGTCAACCTTATTTTCCATTGTAGTTTCCATGATTGCTATTTTATCTTCCAACTTGGACACCTTAAATTCCACTTCTGCATCCTCTTCTTCTATCAAGGATGAGCCCTCAAAATACTTTCCAATAGTGGTCTTTGTATTACTACATTTAGGCATAAGGGGCTATGGTTTTTATGGGAAAGGAAGTGTTAGGATATATAGCTCTCTAATATACCATTTGGTTTCCAATAATAGTACACAAATTTTGTTTCCTGGATTTGACTAAGGAGGATTGAACATACCCTTAGCCATACCAACCTATTCCCAGGTATGTAACGTCCCCAAACACCCAGGCTGGGCCACGTCACCCAAATTGTAACGTTTACCATTACCAACATTAATCACATGCACTAAAACCCACAATGTAACATCATCCAACTTATTACTGAGCATTGTTACTCTAAAATTTCACTACGCAAATTTTACTCTAAACAGAAGTCTGCGTACTATCACTTGAAGCAAAGCGCTCATCCCAGTCTTGAGTCACACCACAAAACTTATAACAAGGGAAGCCACATTCTCTTTTTAACGCAACATTAATCATAATAGGTAACTTAATAACTAGGCATACCAACATACTAATCACATAGCATAACCATCCACACAAACATATTGGCGTTGTGTGCCGAATTTGATTTCATTGTGCGTGGAGTCTATCTCCTTGAACACACACACAAATTACAGCCTTATGTGTACCCAAGATACTTTCCTGTGCACCCAACTACCCAATCCTTTTCTTGAAGACTCATAACCAAAATCAAAAGATTAACTTAACAGGAAATGCTATCATCAACAGACATACTCATTCACAACTACAAATATAGGCTATAAGAACCATATTTACATGTATAAGCAACATTAAACAGAATAACAACAAATAATTATATGCAACTACATACAATAATTAACCCATATAAACCATAGACAAATATGCACACAATAAACAAGACAAGAACATAAATAACACTTATATTTTATGGAAATCACCAAATACGAGTATAAATCATACGTTCCTCCCAGACATATACTATGTTGCTCATAATCTTTCAGAAATAGGTCACCCCCGAGCTGGGGATTAAATCCACTAGGGAAAAAGGGTTCCTAGAGATAATCTAAGGTCTAATTCTCAAAAATATTGCTCAATCCAAGGTGCTTGTTGCTGCAACTAGCCTACAATCCCTCATTCCCCATGCACCTGTCACACTAAAGGAAGTGTGCCCCTTCTCTGCAATAGTCCTTTGGTTGTACCACTTCCCTTCCCGGGGTTACTAGAAACAGGACAAAAAGGAAGTCTTTGAGCCTTGCAACTAATTCCCAATGCACTCGTGAACAATTCTTAGCGAAACTCTGACTTGGAGAGTATGATCACACATCTGACAACCACTTCACAAAAACCAGTCTCTCACCTAGAGAGACTACTCACAATCTTTCAACCTATCTCCTCATTAGTAAAACTATGATTACAAATCCTCAAATCTGTACAAGCTTCTTTATGCAGATAAGATAATATCCAGATTTTCCATATAGTCTGACCCCCTTCTACTCATGAGAGATTGAAAAATGAAATTCCTTTCCTCGAATACTTCCCTAAAAATAATCATAATCATAATAATGCCCAAAATACACTAAGTACAACAATATATATTGCATGCCTTCAACTTGACACA
This sequence comes from Picea glauca, assembly GCA_000966675.3. NCBI lineage: Eukaryota > Viridiplantae > Streptophyta > Pinopsida > Pinales > Pinaceae > Picea > Picea glauca. Next base: position 73,180 of record JZKD02S1676405.1, on the reverse strand, counting down.
TGTCACCCTTAGAAGTATCTTTAAGCCACTTGGTGACCTGTTTCCTACCCTCGAGAACTTAGGATAAAATACTATCCATAACTTACACTTTTCTAGAAATATTATTAAAATATTCCCCTAAGACTTAAGTCTCACCCTCTTTTCCCTTTTTCGGTGGAGTTATACCCCCATCTCTTTTCTCTTGATTCTTTCTGCGCACAAGGATGTAATATATTAATAACTTGAGTGTGATACACTTTACATAAATAGGCACATTGGCCTATTTGCATCCCACCTCACCAACCCAATAGTCACACAGGATCTTCGGCCTCAAAACACACACACACACACACACATATCACAATGATTCCCACACAATTACTTGTGTGCATGCAACACTGCGGAATATGCATACCCTCTCTTGATGCACAATCCATACACACTAGCTCAACTATGTGTAACACTATGGAATGTGCGCACCTTTTCTTTGATAACCACCCTCGCGCATTCCACTGGCATGCATAGTACCAAAACTTGGTATCAACGACTCACCAACCTATATGTATCATTACATTTACACTTGTTGTGAACATCTCATCAACCTATATGGATCATTACATCGCACACTGCTAAGGTGTGCGTAAAACCAAAACAAATCACCAGTCTAAATGAACAACTACAAATGGGGTTCATATTAGGTACATTACATTCCCCTCCCCCTTATTTATGCATTATCCTTGGTGCATTATATACACATATACATACAAAAATTCAAAAAAATTCAAAACGATGAGGATACTCTACCCACATAACATCCTCGTGCTCCCAAGTTTCATCCTTATGATTGTACCACATCCATTGGACCTTTACCAACTCCATGGATTAATTCTGGATTTTCTTTATTTTCGGATCCAATATGAAAACCGATTGCACTTTAAATCCTCCTTCTGGCTTCACCTTCCACCGTAATTATGTGCAACTGGAACTCATCCTCCTTGTTATCCAGTTGTTGGAAAATTGGTTATCATTGATGTTTTTGTATAGTAGGTTTTCATTGATGTCAACAAGCAACAATTGACATTGATTTCAACAAATGTGATGGATGTATTTGGAAAAGTATCCAAAGTGGTCCCCGTTATCGCACCAGTTGTGGGTTGGGAAAATCCTAACCCAACCACCAATTGGTAACAACTTAGAGAGAACCTACCCACTATCACCTTAGGAAAGTGTTCCTGTCACTTTCTAGGTGAGGTAGTCACCTCAAGGGGGGAATATCGGTGAACCTAGGGGGGATTGAGATGGAAAATGATAAGTATGGATGGATGTCCCTAAAGGTCAATTCTAAATGGTAGAAGGAAATTGGAAAAGGGTCTTGGGAAAGGTTAAGGGTTTCCAAATGACCTAAGTGACATGTCGAGAGTAAGGTACCTACTCGAGACAACCAAGGATACTTGTAATATGTTAGTTGGACAAGAAAGTTAAAAATTTTGTCCCTAATTGCAGAAAAAGTAAATGATCTATATCAACATATAGAAGATAATAAAGGATGCAAAATAAGTGTTAAAAGTATGATATCATAAGCAAGAGTCAATCTAGTGAATGCTAGCTTAAATCAACAATGATAAAGCAATATTCTAGCAAAAAAGAAAGGATGAAACAAAATCTTATTGCAATGATATTTATCAGCCTTATCTTTGTAGCAAACCAAGCTTAATAGCAGAAAAATCAGCCAATGAAAATCACCTTTAGCTAGCTCAAAAAGTGTGCTAGGGTTAGTAGTTTGTTAGGGAAACGTTGTAGCCAATTCCTAGGGTTTGTTTAGGAATTATATAGGGTTAGAGAGTTAGTTCCCTGCAACCCTAATGGATGTAGGTTAGTCTTGTAACAGAAGCAATATTTAGTGGTTGGAAGTGGATGCCTCAATGAGGCAAGAGATCCTAGGGCTTAAGAAACAACTTCCAAATGAGATAACTTCAAAACTTGAAAATTTCACATTTACCAATGCAACAATTAGTGCCTTTGATTATGGGTTAATGGAGTCAAGAGAAAATAGTTAAAGCTACTATATGCTTGGGGATATAAACCCTCTTATTCCCCAAGGAAAGTAACCTATCTAGGGTTTTAAAAATAAGGGGTGTATGCCCTTATACTTCCTTAGAAAAACCCATGCAAACAAAAATACTTAAGCAAAATTATGATGGAGGCTAAGCTGGGGGTGTATGCCCTTATATTTCCCACCTATCTCTAGCAACAATCAACCTTGAATTGAAACAAAAATGATAACACAATGCATATTTATTACCAATTCAAGGAACATATGCTAAGATAACCACCATAATAGAAAAAAAAATACTTCCAAGGCTAGCACATCATCATCATCAACTCCACAACCAAAGAGAAGCCATATCATAGCACAAGATAGAAACAATCCTCAAGGGTAGAGAAAATTTTAGTCCAATAATTCTCACAATAGGAGATTTATGATTTAAAATGAGATCTTATGATCTCTATTTATACAAAATGTCACTAACATAGTTTTCCCACATTAGCAAGGGTAAAACATAAGACACAGGGTCCACAACCCTTATCTTACTCCTTGCTACCAAACAATATTAAACAATTCATCTTTAAATTCACTTTTACACAAAAGAAAACCCTAAAACAAGAGGATGTCACACCTTTAGGGGACGTTTTAAGACTAGGAGCAAGTCGTTGGTGTTGGAGGTGCATAGTTAGGCCTACAAAGGCCACATGTAAATCATTTATGCCATATCCTAATGGTCAAGGTCCTCTTCTCCTCAAAACTTGCATGTGTCAATGAGTCATGTCTTCACCACCAAACCCTATCCCCTCTAGGTGACCTCAAGCCTCCAAAGGTGATGTTTTTCCTCTTCTAGGAAAAATGTTTGGCATGTAAGGGCTATGTCATGTCATCCACAATGTATTTTAGGCCTCCAAAGGTATGTAGTTTCATCCAGCATGCAGGCCCTTGGCATCCAAACTGTGGGATTCAAGCCCCATGGAAGCCCAAGCTAGGTTTCTTCCTCCAAAAATGTCCACCAGCTAGGTCCTGCAAAGACAATTAATCACACCCTCCAAGGATCTCAATTCATAATATCATGGTGAGTAAATCAAATCAATAAATGATCCATGTAATCATGTGCATCAAAGATTACTCGATCAAACAAGTAAGTGCTCAAAGACATTATGTGACTTCCCAAGATTGGATATGGGAGGGTTGACGAGGTGTCATATTATGTAGATCGTTCACTATGTCAAGGAGTGTTTCCCAAGTGATCCTTCTCTAAGCCATGTGAAGTAGATGAAGTGTTTATGGGTCAAGACTCACTGGACATGGATTTAATGACATACAAGGGGTTGTAGTGTCTCATTCATGGGTGCCTTTGTAGAGGGTGTGTGGCACCTTCATTTGCAATGCATTTTTTCCTAGCCCATACTCTTTCCATTATTTGTTTCTTTCATGTTTTAAAGGATGATATGAAGGCCATTTTCCTAGCGTGGTGTCTAGATAATGAGATTGTCACTCACAAATACCTTGTGGAAATGAGAAGGTTGGCTCATGATGAGACCCCCTTTCTCTCAGTTGTGCAACTGAGAGCCACTACCCTAGCTTGGTGTCCATATGATGCTAATTTCATACCTCTAGATACCCATGATCATGATAGGCTAGTTTGTGATGAGACCTCCTATCCTCCAACTAACCCCCTAACCATTCTCTATCATTTATTCGTGTGGGTCCCCCCTTTCTTACAGAGAAGCATTTCATTGTTTTATTGGGGGATGCCTAGGTGAAGCATCTGGAAGGTCTACATATAGGATTTTATCTTTTTTATCCAACAAAAATCCCTTTGGCCCTTCATCCCCTTCTTCCCA
>JZKD02S1676405.1:29191-50324 GCA_000966675.3 Picea glauca | reverse complement strand
GTGTGGCCCTGCAAAAACAAAAAATATGACCTCCATGGGCTCATAAGTCACAAGGATAATAACAATGCCAATCACGTATAATAATCAAGTTATCTAAACATGTGCATAAAACCCCCCTTTCTAAGACAAGTTCTCAAAGACGTTATGCTATTCTACAAGCCAGGTTTGGAGAGGATGTTAGGGGGTGCTACTAGGATAATTCTCATTGGATGTGGGATGTTTCCAGGTGAAGGAAAATCCAGGTCATGTAAGTGGATGAGGTGGTGTAGGGATGTTTGAGCAATGGGTGAAATGATGATATGGAAATGCATGGATTACCTGTGGGTGACTCTGAAGAGGGTGAGTTGCACCTTGTCATGGATGAAAATGTTTCCAACCCCATTCAATGAATATAACATTTTTATCTTATTTCTTTTTATTTCCAGAGACTAGTTAGGCGACACTACCCTAGCGTGGTGACCAGTGGTGATAATGTTACCCACAAGCATTTCACGGAAATGATAAGGCTGGCTTGTGATGAGACCCCATTTCTCTTGGTTATGCCACCAAGAGCCACTACCCTACAATGGTGACCATCTAAATAGTAGTTTCATACTATTACATGCCCATGGACCTAATAGGTTGGCTCGTGATGAGACCCCCTATCCTCCAACTAGGTCTTGATTTTATTATTTTTATGGGTCCCTTTGTTTCTTGTTGAGAATCCTTTAATTGATTTCTCAGGGATCCCTAGACAAAGCATATGAAGGTTTTTTTATTTTGGATTTTATCTTTTTCCAACTACTTTTACCCTCTGGGCCTTTAGACCCTTCTTCCCACAAGGTAAGGTACAACTCTTTGCTAGCTTGGCAAACCCAATTCCTGAACCAATGTAGGGGATGGATGAGAGGGAAAAATATGAAAAGTGATAAGTATTGTGGGAATGGACGATGACCTTTATTGAACCCACCTAGTGGCAACTTAAATCCTAAGGGAACCAACTTTCTAGGGAATTCTGTCATTCCCCCTAAGTGTGGACAAGTGGAAAGGCATAAGGTCCAAGCACATGTCAGAAGTAAAAAGAATTAAATTCACATATTCAAATGTTTTGAGAATCAGAGTGACACATACCATGATACCTGGAATCATTACCTCATGAATCAAGACCCACTATTGTTGAAGGACGAATCCCATGGGATGGATGCTACTGCTACTAAAAATATGGAGGAACTAAAGAAGAAGGATGGGCCCTCTAGGTCCAGTATCAAGTCAATATGGCTCTCGGTACTCCATGTCTATGACCTATGGGCCTCCAGACATAATCTCCTTAGTTATACCTAGGCTAGGGGATAACAAGGTGCAAGATGGAGCTTGATTGAGAGTTTGAGATGAAGGATCTAGGTATGATCTATTATTTCTTGGGATTGGAGGTGTGGAAGAGACCAGATGATATTTTCCTTATCCAAGGAAAATATATTGTTGTGATCCTGCAAAGATTTAGGATGATGGACTTCAATTCCATGGCCACACCTATGGCGATAAATTTGAAGATTCTGAGTGATTCTTCTGAGTGATTCATCTTCATATTTTGTGGATCCCATGATGTACAAATAGATGATTAGATCCTTGATGTACCTAGTTAACATCAAGTTGGACATATGTTTTGCACTGAATTCCTTGAGTGAGTACATGGTTGAACTTAAACATGTACATTGGATGACAACAAAATATATGTTGAGGTACCTATGTGGTACGATTAGATATGGATTGAGATATGTCTTGGATGGATATGTGAAACTGTAGGGATGTACAGAGTCTAACTAGGAAGGGAGTGCAGTGAACCGGAAGAGTAATGGATGTTTCTTTATTCTCGGATCAAGTATGATCTCATGGTTAATAAAAAAGAAGACATCAGTTGCACTCAATACAACAGAGGCAGAGTATATTGTAGCTCTAGTGTGGAAAGGTTTGAATAAGTGTGGCTTCATAAGTTGATTGCAAGGATTTTTTATCTAGAGTTGGAGCCAACTTTGATACATTGTGACAATCAAAGTTACGTAATGCTTTCAGAGAACCTTGTCTTTCATGACAAGTCAAAGCACATAGAGATAAAATATCATTACATCTGAGACATGTTATAGAGAGGAGCTATAGAGATCCAGTACATATCCACAAATGAGAAGATAGCAAAACTTCTCACCAATCCTTTGTCTAGAGTGAAGTATGAGTACTTCAAAGACAAACTTGGCGTGATGTAGAATGCCCACCCTTGTTGAGAGGGAGGTGTGTTGTTTCGCCTCCTTTCGGCTAACCCCTCTGGCTAAGGGTTCCCTAGAACAGTCATGTAAGGTGACTGAGGAGGTAATGCATTGTCAGACCTGATGAGAGAAGAAACATCACATGCATAGTCATGAGGACTATGGGAGTAGCTTCGTGCTACCGGATGAGACTATAATTGTTGAACTACTGAGAGGGGGGTGAATCAATAATGAGAAATTTATACCACTTATTAATCCTTTTAACCACAATGTATATTCCTTTAACTTATTCAACAATGTTCATCAGTTCATCATTAATATGTTATTGCATCATATAACATTAACATCCATCAATTCATAATAAACAATAATAAGCACATCTACGTAATGCATAGTACACTGCTATTTTACATGGAAACCTAATGCGGGAGAAAACCACATAATTATTTTCTGATATGTATTTAAGAATTACATTCAAGGAATAACCAACTTCCAATTCTCGAGCTCCAACTGGAAGGAGACTCCAATCACCTAGTTTCTCAGGCTACAACTTGAGGGAAGATCCAACTCCCTAATTATTTGACTACAACCAGAAGGAGAATGCAACCCCCTATGTTCTATGAATACAAATTAAAGGTGGTTATAACCACCTAGTTCTCAGGCTCCAACCTGAAGGAAGATCCAACTCCCTGATTCTCTGGCACCAACCAGAAGGAGGATACAACCCCCTTTCCTTGCCCCATCCAACCAACCTGAAATTTAAATTCCAAATGTAGACAACTTGTCATTGTCACTGAATCAAACACTTCCACTATCAACCTATACCAACAACCTATAAAAGCTTGTACCAATCAACCTGGGGCAGTGCATCGCCATTACCGAAATGCAGTGGCACATTCAAGGAACATGTACACACCGCCTTAACTATTTTTTTAAAAATTGTTTTATGGTGCGTTAGGATTTTAATTTTCTTTTATTTTAAGCGATGTGTAGGGTAGTCATAACACATCGGTGGGGCGGTGCGTCAATTTTAAAAAATTGGTGGGGCGATGCATCTCAATTACTTAAATTCATTGGGGCATATAAGGAATGTATATGCATTGCCTTAACTAATTTTAATTTTTTTTTACAGTGCATTAGGATTTTAATTTTTTTTTTAAGCAATGCGTGGGACAAATGTAATGCACTGGGACGTGGGTTTACCTGACCACACTGGTGTGGAAAGGTTATACAACACACCTCATAACCTAATATAACAAATTTATACCGTGCATTAGTTTTTACTGGCGCACCGTGGGTGACGGTGCTCACAAGTTATGTACACACTACAGGTAGTGCTTGATTGTTTTTTAGGCGCACCGGTTATGAAATTAACTTTTTTTTGAAGGAAGTTATTTTTTGTATTTATAAATAAATTTCTCATTTAGTATATTTTTTTTTGTGTTCTATGTATGAGTGAGGTTGATGTATTTCATATGTTCATCATGCAGAGATGTGAGAATAGAGAGCAACAGTAGCAATAGGAGTAGAGGGTGGAGATGTACAATGTTGTACGAGAATGGGAGGTGAGGGAGAGGGAGAGGGATTTGTACTCTCACCCTATTACTACAGCGACTCATCTTCTCTTAAGGAATGCAGGCCTCCTTAAGTACTGTGAGGAGGCTACATCCTTGCAGGGGCACTCCAGGTTGTTGGTGCATCTGATCCATCAATGAGATGTCCATTGACATGCTTTTTGTGTGGGTCCAGATTAGTGGTATCATCCCACTGAGGGGGATATTTACTTTATCACTGGGATATCCAGGAGAGGGGAGGATTTTCCCCAGTTCCCATATTTCCAAGTAGGTGTTGCAACAAAGAGTTATCTCATGTACTCTCAGTGATATATTGAGGTTTATGTATTATCCGCAATTGATTTTCAGGTGTCTGGTGGACAGCTGCAGAACGCTTCTTTTGGTGTAGAGGAGGTTAGGTGCCTCTCAATATCAATGATGACCATAACACACTTTACATGTGATGGGAAGCGCATTAGTTTCCCTATTTTTTATTATGTTGATTCCATGGTACAGAGGTCACAGTGTATCAGATGATCTGCCATTTTTTTGCAGTAGTTTTGTATAGCACTAGATAGATGTCATGTGATGATACATGGGAGGTCAAACTTCCCTTTTTCCTCAGATTTGTTTTTCTTCTTTTTTGATAGGTTTCTAGAGATGAGGCTAAATTTTTTCCGTCAGCCTGCTAGGCCAAGGACTCATGTGTAGATTCACATGTGGAGGGAGATGATTCCCAAGAGGGGCCAGCTAGAGTTTCTGACATGATTTCCTCAGACACACTGGGGCTACTAGGCAGTGAGGTGGATCGCATGTTCGTCATGGTGTCATGTATTTACACGGGTTTGAATTGGAAAGGATGTCTGAAAATCCTATTCAAACGAGATGAACCACCAGATGATAGAAGTAATATTAGTTTTTTGTTTAAATTAATCTAGTTTCATTTTATTATCTTACTTAATTAGAATAAAATTAATTCTAACACGTTCTTTAACTTGTTTTATTAAATTGTTTAATGAAACTGTGTAATTATTTTTGTGTACTATATTATTTGCAGATATTGGCAATTTCATTGGGGATGTGCCTCCTCCCCTAGCAGATGACGACGAGGATATGATGCTTGAGGTCAAAAAAATTCAACGTCCTCAGGTGCATATACCCGATGACATATGTCGTAGGCTAGATACACGATTCAAGTTAGATTTGGGTGACCAATTTTGTGCACTTTTGACTGAGGTGGGAGTCTTCCATCTATTGATGTGAGACATCAAGGCATATCCTATGCTCTTGGATATTTGGAGTGATATGAGACATTATTTTATGCCTCTTATGTTTCATATCATTAGAGATACCAGGATGTGAACAACAAGGATGGCTCTCTATGATAGGCACAACTCACCTTCCAGTATGACTCATTCGTCGAGTACCCCATCGATTGATGAGGGTGGCCATGATCCCTCTCCACATCCTCCTCCTCCTCCTTTACCTCACCTAGATCATGAGAAGGAAACAAATATTCCTCCTCCTTCTCTTTCACCTCACCTATATGAGTAGGCAGGACCTATTCCTCATCCTCCTCTTTCACCTCACCTAGATGAGCAGGTAGGACATATTCCTCCATCGCTTATTTATGGTCAGAGATTCAACCAACCACTTCCTCCTGACCATCCATCATCTTCTATGACAAACCAGGATTCCACTATTGTTGTAGATATTCATATTATCCCATCGGCTGGACCAGATATGTTATAATAGTTATTTGACTTTTTCATGTATATATATGGTTCATTTTTTCTATTCATGTTGATGTACTTAATTTATACGTCGATGTTAATGTGTATATTATTAGGTCATGTTATATATGTTTGTTAAATGTTCTTGATAGATGTGTATGCTATAACACTGTTCATTAGATGTGCATTTTTCATGTTGATCATGATTATGTACTTAATTAATTTATATGTTGATGTGTACAGTTTTAGGACATGTTAGATATGTTTGTTAAATGTGTTTGATAGATGTTTATGTTGAATGATGTTTGTTAGATGTGTGTGATGATGGTGTTAGACAATGCTTGTGTTTTGTTAGATGTGATCACAATGATGATACCCTATTAGATTATTAGATTTGTGTGCTAGCTAATTAATGACGTTTATATGTGCTAGAGGTATATATGATTAATTAGATGATGTTAGTGAATTTAAATGTGTATTTTAGATTATGTTTATGTTTATTAGATGGTTATCATCATGATGTTTATTTTTATTAAATGATATTTATTATAGATTATGTATTGGTGAACTTATATCAAAATTTTATATATGAAACATAAAGACTTAAATTAAATAAAAAAATGTAAATATATTTTTATAAATTACAAAGTTCAATATGGTTGAAACATTGATTGTAAAATTATCATAAACATTTTTCTATTACATAGATAGTTCATATATATTCATTCTAACTAAATTATTTTTCAAAAAACAAATTACATATGAATAAATGTTATTTTCCATTGTACTAATTACTCTTTTTTAATAGACTCTTCTACACTAAAAATTGTTATTATAAAACGTTATGATCTCCAATGATAAGCATTCCATTGGCCCTAAAATTTTATGGATGCAAATTAATCTTCCTATTGTTATTTTTGTCATTATTTCGTAAGTTGATTGCTATCAAATTTTAAATTACTTCATTAATTGTGGTTTTACTCAACATTGGGGGCATAATTTTATAAATATTTCCAAAAGAAATGATAAAAATATGTAAACTAACAAACACTTTAGTTAAAAACCAAATTATCACAAAATCATGTTAGAAATTTAATTTTTAAATTATAAACCACATTATTTGTTAAATATTTTACTTTTAAATCTACAAAATACATGAACATAAACTCAATTTTCGAATCATCATGTTAACATATCATCAAAAAGGTTGTACTATTAAACATGCAAATCAACCATATTATTACTTCTAATATCAACATAGATTATTAGGATAAATAAGAAACTATGTAAATTAAAATATTACCATTCAATATCTAAACATGTTGCCAACTATAAAAATATTATATGTCATTGCACACACACACACACACACACACACACATATATATAATTAAAAAAATAATAATTAAATAACTCATTCATGGAAATATTCACAACTCAAATGCTCAAGCAAGGAAATGCAATGCAAATATTAAAATTATTTCCCTAAGATATATAAGGATCAAAGTCATATCACTAACAAAAGTTCTTTATACAAGTGCTTGAGTGTGTCCAAGGGTAAGAGGATTGTTAATAAATGGATAAATGCCACCTTTTATACACATCAGAATTCTAAGCACACCATTCTTAATATGCTCTTTTTTAGGTCTCAATGATTCTATAACATGTTGGTAAAGGGTCAAACATCTAACATATTGAGGCCTTTTTGAACATGATAATAATTCTTATGACTTTATCATGATAATAATTCTTAAAATTTTATATAATTAATCATGAAACGACATAAAAATATGTTAAAATAACAATATAAAATTCTATTTCAATCAATCATTCCATGCAATCACAAATAAATTGAAAAAAAAACACATTACGCAAAAAGCTGATTGTTAACCAACTAAATTTGTTCAAAAATTTGTTATAATTAACTTAACATTTCCTCTGTTAGAAGATGAATAAAAAACAATATAATTAGTGAAACAAAGATAAAAAAAAATATACAACAACATTATTAATGATTAAATAAAACATGTACATATCACTCTCTATTGTCATCACCCTCATTATCTTCCTCGCTTGGCATGATAACACTATTGTTCTCAAAAATATGTTTTGATCTAGGGTCGTGTCTTAATATGAACCACCAATCTCTATCCAACATATTTGGGTAAAAAAACCACTTGGTTGTAGTGTTTTGGGAAAACATAAGGCTCCATAGCTTCATCCCACATCTTCCTAGAGTTGATACATATCATCCCACTATCATGATATTACTTTACATTATTCATATCAAAGGTGTCCCGCCACTTGCACCTAAAAATAACACATTGGAAATAAAAGAAGCACACTCGAATGATCTCTTGTATATTTCCAACATAACTTGGCGTCTCTCATATTAAGTTTTGATTGCGGTGGCCATCACGACTATATTGGTCAGAATAAACTTCCACTCTGCAGTCTTGTGTCATGCGTCCATCATCGACATCCTTTGTGATAAAATGATGTCCATATTCCCACATAGATGGGAACAAATGAACCTATAAAAAAGTGAAAAAATCATAGTGTCATGTGTCTAATAAGCTCACCAATAAAATATAAAATATAGATGTTATAATTCAAAGGTGCATTCTAAAGTTAAAATTGTACACAAAGAGATTATTACCAAGTTGTTGCACCCAATCCCTATGTTTAGTGCATCCTCTTCATCACGTAGGTAATGACCGGATGCACCGTATTTTCACTTTGACTTGGTCAACAACCCAACTGTTGGGGCATATCATTGGCATATTTCATTTTAAATGATCAGGATATGGCATGCTTCTAACATTCAATCATCTAAATTATTTCATGTCACTGTCCCATTTCCTCCTCTTATGTTTGTACAATGTGACCCGTGACTGTGTTGCCTCCGAATTGTACAGAATGAATTTATTGATGGCATCAATCTTTGAATTCGTTGATGTGTGTAAGTGTGTGTGTGTGTGTGTGTGTATATATATATATATATTCATGAAATTAAACTAGCATATAGTACATATTAGATCAAAATATACATTATGAAGTTCAGTGTGAATAGTTACTGTGTAGAAACTTGACAAGCGATAAGTCACTTACTCTTTATCAAGCACCTTTTTCCATTCATTTGGAGAATATCCCTTCTCTTTTGTCTTCATCCCTTTCATTGTCCCAAATCACCACACCCAGTGTGTTGTTGGTCTGCTTGATGTACTCATTGGAATAATAGAAAGACTCATATGATATGTACCCCTCAGAGATAGCCCCCTCCAGTTTTTCACTTTGTCAAAAAATTCCTTTCAATTTCTTCATGTTCCTCTCTAAGAAGAACATGCAACGACAGGAGACCACTCTGAATAATTCAACCTCATATACTAGGTGAATTAGTATATGGACCTACAATTCTATGAAACTCGTTGGCAGTTCCTTCTCAAACATACAAAAAATCTCAGTTATCTCTTGACGCCACCATGGAATGCTAGACATATGAATCTCCTTTGATGTGATCCAATGTAGAAATGTAAATAATTTAGATATGGCACGCCATAGGTCATAGGGGAAGTCATGGTTCACACACTCATGCATGAGCAGAGGATAATGACACTACAAAGTAAACACATACAAAATTAATTATGTTTTATCCCATGGCATGAATGTAAAAAAAAAATACTAAAATCATGTTTTTGACATGTGTACTCTTAGAAGGTTCAAATGGTCATGTGATTTTAACCCCGACAAATGGTCTTCCATAGTGAAGTTGCATCATAGTGAAGAACCATATAAATAAGGTACCTTCACACCCAATATAACTTCCTTTTCCAAAGAAAGATCATCTTTATTCAATATCCATGAGACATCACCTTGATTGAAATACCAAGAGGGACCAACCTCTCCTCTACTTTATTTTCTTGCCCAATGTTTCATTTTACTTTTTGAAGAAATAATATCTCTCCTAACAACCAATGTGTCACTTTATTTTGATGATATGTGCCTCCATAAAGAAGATGAAACATTTTTAAATATATGCATGGGATATAATAAGTGGGAAATCTTAAGATGCTCCCAATATGGGAGCTCATAAAAGAGATATTTTCTTTTCATCCCAATGGGAAATTTATCAACATAGTTGTCGAAGAATTATGGGTCATCGAACATAGGCTCCCCATTTGAATCGAACATTTTTGTAATCTCCTTCTCCTTCTCTCTCTCATATTCTCTAAGTCATTTTGTTGGTGTCATTATTGCATGACTTTGGGTTCTTTTTTGTTTACCATTGAAAGAAGATGTTGCTCTTTTGTAAGGGTGTTGTTCTGGGAGGAATACCCTAGAGCAGTCATACACTGGATTCTGTAGGTAGTTAGACCACCTAGCCTTCAGAGAAGGTCCAAAAACTTTCCATCCATGATAGACTTTTGTTAAAATACATATGAAATTATTAATGTATACATATCATGTTAGCGTCAAAGATCAGAACAATCACAATGAATTAAATATGCTAAAACATATTGTTACATATATAAACAAATCAATAAACATGTAATTTACCAGAGAAAACTCCTAATCCTGGACAATCATGTGTGGTGTAAGCGCATATGTCATACAACGTAAAACTCCTCTCTGTTGTGATGGGTTGACTCCATCCATGGATATGCTGAGTCGTAGAATTCGTACTTCATCCTTGAATTTTTTAGGCCATGTATCCTCTATATTCTTCATGCCTATTGAATCTATTGGGATTCGCATAACTCCTTACTCACTTTTGTGTGAGGAATGCGATCCTTGCAACATAGCTAATTCTTTGCAATGAAAGAGCCTTTGAATCCTTGGGATTATAGGCATGTGCCTCAATATCTTATGAGGAGGACCATGTGATTTACCCTTTTTATTTGATTTATAATATCTGTCATGCCCACATTTCAGACATATCTCTTTATCTGCATATTCTCCTCTATATAGAATACAATCATTCAGACATGCATTCTATGATATGTACTCAACACCCAATATTTTCAACATCTCCTTTCCCTCTTCATAGCTACTGGGCGAGACATTATCACTCAGAAGAACCTTATATTTGAACAACCTGCGGTTAGTGGGAAATATAAATGTACAATGTCATTTAAAGTTCATAAAATCGATCGTTTTTAATGTTGATTGTGTGACAATATTTCTCAAATTATAAGGGACTTAGTGATGGGAAATACCTCAATATTGCCAAGAAACATGCGTTTGACATGCCAAACTTTACTTTCAAGTTGTACAGTAACATTGTTTTCCCTAGTTGGGTAGACTTTGAATGGATAGGTCCAAAGAGAGGGGTGGTGGAAGCAAATTTCAGACTTTTGAATAAGGTATCAGTGATATGAGAATCATCCCCTCGCTCATCATTCTGGAATGCATCTAAAAACATTGTCTACATGGAAGTTGTATCCTATAAATAATCATTCACACCAACCTCTATTTCATTGACTCCATTGTCAGCTTGTGAATAATTACTATTGTTTTTGGCATGTTTTATAGGCAGCGTATGCTTGTCATTGATGGAAAGTACAACAATGATGATGGCTTGAGTACAGGAAGAATGTAATAAACGGTCACTAGACGTATTTTGGGAAGACACTATAGAGCAATCTTGATAAGATCAGAAGAGATAGTGCAGAGGATGGTTGGCATGCTTTACAGGCAGTATGTTCTTGTCATTGATGGCAAGATCAGAGTATGTAGCGAAGGCAAAACAAGGACAAAGTAAGCTCAGGAGGAATTAGCGTAGATTCGAACGCAGTGCGTAGGTGTGCACCAGGGATGAGGTTAACTCATTTCCAAAGCTCAAGAGAGATAGCATACTCAGGATCTCAGGCGGATCAAAGGTCGAGGCCCTTGACACTTAGAAATTCTCCCAAGTAAGAAGGATGCATAAGCTCAGGAGGAGAAGCGTCAGTGATCGTTGGATCCCATCCCGAATTCCTGATGGCCGTCAGATATGAATGTAGACAAGAAGAGCGCGTTGAAGAGGAGGAAATATCTCAGGCATTAGATCCAAGCACGGGATCCGACCATCGTTGGATCAAGGAGAACCTGCACGTTCTTTAAAGTACAAGGAGAAGTGAGCGTACAAAATCCCAAAAGGAGGACCGTCCATTTATGGGTAGGACACGTGGACATAGATCGTCATTTCTCTGACTGGGAATTCAAAGGAATGGGGTTCCCTAACCTGCCAAATTCGTGAAATGTGAAACCCCAAAGTAAACTCCATTTCGGAGTTTCGTATACCAGGACTTTGAATTTCCAAAGAACAATTAACAACAAGAATGTCGAATTTGCGTAATGCGAAACCTCGAAGTAAACTCCATTTTGGAGTTTCAGAAATTGGGAGATGGAGAAGTTAGAGACTCTCAACATTAGGAGTCCCAAAGTGTCGAAATGCGAAATCCAAAAATAGACACATCAACAAACCACGTCAGCTAAGAACACGTGGCACAACCAGGCAATGACAAGTGTCAATTAGTTGATTCAACATTTCAGGCACATGTAAGTCATGAATCAGAGTGACACGTGGCATTTATTAGACATGTGTCAATCCATGTGTGACGTCAGTAGATTTACATCACTTCGGAGTTTCAGAAATTAGGAGATGGAGATGTCAAGAACCCCTACCACAGGAGTCCCGAAATCGCAAAATGTGAAACACCAAAATCTCTTCAACCATCCATCTCATAGGGTTACGTGGACCGTTGATCCGACTCCCTTTCAAAGTTTTAGAAATCGAGAGATGGAGATGTCAAGAACTCCTACCATAGGATTCCCGAAGTCACAAACCTCGAAATCACAATATGCAAAATCACGAAGAGATCAGGACCATCGAATCACTTATAGTGTGGACCGTTGATATGAATCCATTTCATAGCTTTAGATATTAGGACATGGAGCGTCGAGAGACTCTACCATAGGAGTGCCGAAATCGCAAAATGCCAAAATGTGAAACACAATTTGGTTCAATCTGTGGTCGCATCCATTGGTCACATCGGCGGAAGATGAAGGAAGGAGCTAGTTTAGATAAGCTCCATTTCAGAGTTTCGGAGATCAGGACATGGAGTGTAAATAAATCATTACCATGGGGATCCCAAAATGTCGAAGTGCGAAATGGTGAAGTAAACACAAGTTTCTATGAATTCAATCCAACTGTGCAGGTGAAGTTGAACAAGATCACAGGGCTACTTTTGCGCTTC
Source organism: Picea glauca (assembly GCA_000966675.3). Taxonomy (NCBI): domain Eukaryota; kingdom Viridiplantae; phylum Streptophyta; class Pinopsida; order Pinales; family Pinaceae; genus Picea; species Picea glauca. The sequence continues at coordinate 37,563 of JZKD02S1676405.1, read as the reverse complement.
TCAGTGTAATGGCTAAAACAAATGATGATCTCTTCCAGAGGACTCAAAGAAGACCGAGTGTGATTGCAAAAGAATATGAAGAGTCTCAAGGCATCTTCCAGTGGATTGAGGATTATTGATTCAGGCGATTAACAGATGGAAGGGGGTTGAAGTCTGTAGCTGAAAACAGAAAGGATAAGCTCATCTAAGACAGAGAAGACAAAGTGCCTCAACTACTAGAGAAACTAAGGAATCTTAGAATAACACCCAGTGATGATGGATGCGTAGGTGAAATTGCCAGAGAAGTTGAAGAGTTACCATGATGATCAGGCAGAGGAATCACAATGAGTAGAAGATGTAGAACAAAGAGAGAACATGGTGCACAAGAGATTGGATAGCTGTGGAAGAGTGAAGTGGACAAACCTCTTTGATGTGGAGGATATTGGGGCGGAGTGAGCATGCAAAGTCAGGGTGAATATTACATGCACAAGGAGCACAGTGACTATAAGAATGTGGAACAAAGAAGAGATAACAGTTGTTGCTATGGGGAATGATTCATGTGTGTAGAAGAAGTTAGAGTGTAGCAGCTGAAATGCACAGAAGAGGAAAGGTGCATTGAATGGACATGGCGCACAGAGAAGAAAAGGCAGAATAACAGAAAGCGCAATGCATGTGTGAAGGAAGACAGTGAGGCAGACAGAGTAGGGAAATGTAGTAGAATAGTGATGAGACTGGTAATCCATTGTTGAACATTATATTACTGTAATAAGTTTCAGTAACAAAGATTCATGATCTAGGGTGGAAGGGAGGTGCTAGGGAGGACTTTTGTCCTCAGAGGTTCAAGTGGGTTCTTGAACATAGGGATTTGTGGCTTCCTTCTAGTTGGTGCTAGAGAAACCAGGGAGTTGGTGCTTCCTTCTAGTGGGTGCTAGAGAAAACAAAGAGTTGGTTCTCTCAACAAGCTGCAGCTTGCAAAACAGAGGTTGTAGCCTCACAATGAGTTGGATCTCATATGTATGATAATTTAAAGAATGTAAAGATTACTTATCATATAAAGAAAAAGAGGTTTTTACCCTTTATGGATTTCCTCAGGAAATATCTATCTCTGTGTATATCATGTGTGTGACTGATGTTGAATATGCTATTGCTTACTTCCCTGCACTATTGTGAATGTCATTAAGTGTTTCTCCAAAGATTTTAAAATAAGTATAATTTTTTAAGCACGGTAACAACTGAATCACCCCCCCCTCTCTATTGTCCAAAAATTGGTATTAGATCTGGTGCCTTTTATTTAAAGGTAGATATGTAAATTTAAACATGACAAGCCATGAAGGGACTTCAGTCACTAGGCCTCCTCTATTTGATGGAACGAATTTTGCCTTCTGGAAGGTTAGAATGAAAACACACCTAATGGCCTTAGGAGTTGATGTCTGGGATGTAGTAGAGACTGGATACATAAAGCCTGTTGTGCTAGCTTCCAAGGATGATGAGTTAGAATTTATCTTTAATGATAAGGGAATGAATGCTATCTTGAATGGACTTGTAGAAGCCGAGTTTGTGAAGGTGATGCATCTTCAAACTACTAAAGAAATGTGGGACAAACTCATTAACAATTATGAAGGTAATGAGAAGGTAAAATATGTAAATGCAATGAAAGCGCTTGGTGAAAAAATTGAGGAATCCTCTTTAGTTCAGAGAATTTTGAGATCTTTGCCANATAAATGTCCACACAAGAAACATGATCAAAACTCTGAAGATGAAGAGAAGCACAAATCAAGAAGATTTGATAAGAAGAAAAGTTTATGTGTAAACAATGATGACTCCTCAGAAGAAACCGATAGTGATTCTTCCTATGAAGATAAAGTAAATGGCTTCATGCTTATGGCAAAAGAGGATTATGATATTGAAAGCATAGGCAGTGATGAAAATGAAGAAGAATTCATGGTTGACATGGAAGGAGAACTGATCAGTGCACTGGAAGAGATTGACATACTAAGAATGAAGAACAAAAAACAAAGACAATTGCTGATGCAGTTCGAGAAAGACAGTAAAGGACCTGATGAAGATGTTGTCCTATTAAAAGTAGAATTAGAGGAGGCAAATAAAATCGAAGATATTCTGAAACAACAACTATCAAAAAAGAAGGCAAGATGTGAAGAATTAGAACAAGAAGTAGTGAAAACTAGGAAAGAGATGGAGAGGTTTCAAGACTTGTATAATCAAAATCTGCCAAGTATCAAAGCCTCAGAAGGATTAGCCACCATTCTGAATTAGAAAAGGAATCCAAATTTGAAAATAGGTTTGGGTTATCAAGAGGGATCAAGTAGTGTTCATCCAAGCAACAAAGACTTCATAAAGTTTGTCGAATCTACAACCAATGACGAATGCAAACCTGCAGAAATAAAGGAAGATAATCAATCGCCCAGGATGAGTAAGGAGAAAGGTGCCAGAACTGAATCTGTAGAATAAGGAAATAATGCACTCCCTGCTCAAAGACATCATCAGCATGGAATAAATTGATTTACTCAAAGAAGACAACCATTTTTCAGGTACAAAGAATTTTTCTATGGATATTGTTTCTACTGTTCTAACTTTGGTCACAAAGCTGTAAATTGTTCCTTAAGACTTAGACATGAGAAATTWAGATTTCAAAGGAATAAATATCTGCCACAACAAAGAATGATACAACCAAGTAACAAACCATCACAGATTGCAAATTGTCAAATTAAGTCAAGAGACATGCAACTGAGGAGGTCAAGAAATAATAAATAGTCAATGAGTAGACAACGCTGCAACAATAACTTTGACTTTTTGAACAATGAGATTGAATTCTATAACTGTCACAACTTTGGCCACAAAGATGCAAACTGCCATCTGAAGAATTATAAAGCAGATCCAAGGATAAAGTTCTTAGATAGAAAGGCCAGCACATGGAAAAGGAAAGATAGTGAAAAATGTGGTCAAGAACTTTCAACTCAAAAACAAAAGGCTTATGGGAATATAGATAGTGGATGTTCCAAGCACGTGACTGGAGACAAGGATAAGCTACTATCCATAAGTAAAAGAAAAATAGGAAATGTGATCCTTGAAAATGATGAACCAGGCAAAATCAAGGATAGAGGGATAATGAGTTTGAGTAATGACAAAGGAGATGTCTGGTTTGTTCTTCTTGTGGATGATCTGAAACATAATTTTCTCAGTACAAGTCAAAAATGTGACAGAGGTAGTGAAGAGGTGTTCACGTCCAAAGAATGTAAGGTAAATGTAAACTCAGGACAAGTGGTGAATAAAGGCATAAGGACAATTAATGATGTTGAAATTGAATCCTCCCCTGCAAGTAAAGAAGAAGATTCAGATACAATAAAAGCATGTTCAGTTAACATTTGCCCCATGGATGAAGTAGGAGAAGAACCATGTCATAAGCTGGAAGCAGAAGTCTTGAAGGTTGAAAAGGAAAACACCCAAAGCAAGTTCTTAAATAGCTCCATGACCCTGGATAAGATCTTGGATAGTCAGAGATCACCAAATGACAAATATGGTATTGGATACAGCAAGGAAGAAATCAGTACTCCTAAGAAACCTGATATAGGTCCTTTGTCTGTGAAAAAGAAAAGCAGGTATGAGAGTGGTTGTAGCATTTTTTTCTTGTGATTGAATATGATCATAAAATCCTTGGATGGTAAGCATCATGAAAGAAAAATGAAAATTGCAGTGATAGAGATCAATGAGAATCAATGGGGAGATCCAAGGGTTGTTTGAAAAGTATGAGCTACAATTATGCAGTATGTCAGTAGGAGAACAACTCTTCAACAACAACATTTTTTTTTACAAAATGATTTACATGACATCCTGTAGAGATAACAAGAGGAAAGACCTTGTCAGGGAAAGATAACCTTTTAGAAACAAAGGAGGAAAATAGTAAGAAGCAGAGAGATAACAGTGACAGGGGGAGTCATCCACTCATGAGAAGAAAAGGTTGATGAAGGAGTCCTAGTAAGAGAGGTGAGCAATTTTGAGTTTTCCACAGAGGATACAGNATAAATGTCCACACAAGAAACATGATCAAAACTCTGAAGATGAAGAGAAGCACAAATCAAGAAGATTTGATAAGAAGAAAAGTTTATGTGTAAACAATGATGACTCCTCAGAAGAAACCGATAGTGATTCTTCCTATGAAGATAAAGTAAATGGCTTCATGCTTATGGCAAAAGAGGATTATGATATTGAAAGCATAGGCAGTGATGAAAATGAAGAAGAATTCATGGTTGACATGGAAGGAGAACTGATCAGTGCACTGGAAGAGATTGACATACTAAGAATGAAGAACAAAAAACAAAGACAATTGCTGATGCAGTTCGAGAAAGACAGTAAAGGACCTGATGAAGATGTTGTCCTATTAAAAGTAGAATTAGAGGAGGCAAATAAAATCGAAGATATTCTGAAACAACAACTATCAAAAAAGAAGGCAAGATGTGAAGAATTAGAACAAGAAGTAGTGAAAACTAGGAAAGAGATGGAGAGGTTTCAAGACTTGTATAATCAAAATCTGCCAAGTATCAAAGCCTCAGAAGGATTAGCCACCATTCTGAATTAGAAAAGGAATCCAAATTTGAAAATAGGTTTGGGTTATCAAGAGGGATCAAGTAGTGTTCATCCAAGCAACAAAGACTTCATAAAGTTTGTCGAATCTACAACCAATGACGAATGCAAACCTGCAGAAATAAAGGAAGATAATCAATCGCCCAGGATGAGTAAGGAGAAAGGTGCCAGAACTGAATCTGTAGAATAAGGAAATAATGCACTCCCTGCTCAAAGACATCATCAGCATGGAATAAATTGATTTACTCAAAGAAGACAACCATTTTTCAGGTACAAAGAATTTTTCTATGGATATTGTTTCTACTGTTCTAACTTTGGTCACAAAGCTGTAAATTGTTCCTTAAGACTTAGACATGAGAAATTTAGATTTCAAAGGAATAAATATCTGCCACAACAAAGAATGATACAACCAAGTAACAAACCATCACAGATTGCAAATTGTCAAATTAAGTCAAGAGACATGCAACTGAGGAGGTCAAGAAATAATAAATAGTCAATGAGTAGACAACGTTGCAACAATAACTTTGACTTTTTGAACAATGAGATTGAATTCTATAACTGTCACAACTTTGGCCACAAATATGCAAACTGCCATCTGAAGAATTATAAAGCAGATCCAAGGATAAAGTTCTTAGATAGAAAGTCCAGCACATGGAAAAGGAAAGATAGTGAAAAATGTGGTCAAGAACTTTCAAATCAAAAACAAAAGGCTTATGGGAATATAGACAGCGGATGTTCCAAGCACGTGACTGGAGACAAGGATAAGCTAATATCCATAAGTAAAAGAAAAATAGGAAATGTGATCCTTGAAAATGATGAACCAGGCAAAATCAAGGATAGAGGGATAATGAGTTTGAGTAATGACAAAGGAGATGCCTGATATGTTCTTCATGTGGATGATCTGAAACATAATTTTCTCAGTACAAGTCAAAAATGTGACAGAGGTAGTGAAGAGGTGTTCACGTCCAAAGAATGTAAGGTAAATGTAAACTTAGGACAAGTGGTGAATAAAGGCATAAGGACAATTAATGATGTTGAAATTGAATCCTCCCCTGCAAGTAAAGAAGAAGATTCAGATACAATAAAAGCATGTTCAGTTAACATTTGCCCCATGGATGAAGTAGGAGAAGAACCATGTCATAAGCTGGAAGCAGAAGTCTTGAAGGTTGAAAAGGAAAACACCCAAAGCAAGTTCTTAAATAGCTCCATGACCCTGGATAAGATCTTGGATAGTCAGAGATCACCAAATGACAAATATGGTATTGGATACAGCAAGGAAGAAATCAGTACTCCTAAGAAACCTGATATAGGTCCTTTGTCTGTGAAAAAGAAAAGCAGGTATGAGAGTGGTTGTAGCATTTTTTTCTTGTGATTGAATATGATCATAAAATCCTTGGATGGTAAGCATCATGAAAGAAAAATGAAAATTGCAGTGATAGAGATCAATGAGAATCAATGGGGAGATCCAAGGGTTGTTTGAAAAGTATGAGCTACAATTATGCAGTATGTCAGTAGGAGAACAACTCTTCAACAACAACATTTTTTTTTACAAAATGATTTACATGACATCCTGTAGAGATAACAAGAGGAAAGACCTTGTCAGGGAAAGATAACCTTTTAGAAACAAAGGAGGAAAATAGTAAGAAGCAGAGAGATAACAGTGACAGGGGGAGTCATCCACTCATGAGAAGAAAAGGTTGATGAAGGAGTCCTAGTAAGAGAGGTGAGCAATTTTGAGTTTTCCACAGAGGATACAGNTATGTGCTTGTCATTGATGGCAAGATCAGAGTATGCAGTGAAGGCAAAACAAGGACAAAGTAAGCTTAGGAGGAATTAGCGCAGATTCGAACGCAGTGCTTAGGTGTGCACCAGGGATGAGGTTAACTCATTGCCAAAGCTCAAGAGAGATAGCGTACTCAGGATCTCAAGCAGATCAAAGGTCGAGGCCCTTGACACTTAGAAATTCTCCCAAGTAAGAAGGATGTGTAAGCTCAGGAGGAGAAGTGTCAGTGATCGTTGGATCCCATCCTGAATTCCTGATGGCCATCAAATCTGAATGTAGACAAGAAGAGCATGTTGAAGAGGAGGACATATCTCAGGCATTAGATCCAAGTGCGGGATCCGACCATCGTTGGATCAAGGAGAACCTGTACGTTCTTTAAATTACAAGGAGAAGCAGGCGTACAAAATCTCGAAAGAAGGCGTACATGTCGAATTCACGAAATGTGAAGCCCCAAAGTAAACTCCATTTCGGAGTTTCAGAAATCGGGAGATGGAGAAGTCAGAGACTCTCAACATTAGGAGTCCCGAAGTGCCGAAATGAGAAATCCTGAAACAGACACGTCAACAAACCACGTCAGCTAAGAACACGTGGCACAACCAAGCAATGACAAGTGTCAAGCTGATTCAACATTTCAGGCACATGTAGGTCACGAATCAGAGTGACACGTGGCAGTTATTCGACATGTGTCAATCCACGTGTGACGTCAACAAGTTTACATCACTTTGGAGTTTCGGAAATTAGGAGATGGAGATGTCAAGAACCCCTACCATAGGAGTCTTGAAATCACGAAATGTGAAATGCCAAAATCCCGTCAACCGTTCATCTCAGGGGGTTATGTGGACTGTTGATCCGACTCCCTTTCGGAATTTCAGAAATCCGGAGATGGAGATGTCAAGAACTCCTACCATAGGAGTCTCGAAGTCGCGAACTCTGAAATTGCGATATGCGAAATCACGAAGAGATCAAGATCGTCGAATCACTTAGAGTGTGGACCGTTGATCCGACTCCTTTTCGGAGCTTCGGATATTGGGACATGGAGCGTCAAGAGACTCTACCATAGGAGTGTCGAAATCCTGAAATGTTGAAATGCGAAACACGTTTTGGCTCAATCTGTGGTCGCAGCCATTGGCCACATCGACGGAAGATGAAGGAAGGAGCTAGTTTAGATAAGCTCCATTTCGGAGTTTCAGGGATCAGGACATGGAGTGTAACGAAATATTTACCACGGGGATCCCAAAATGGCGAAGTGTGAAATGACGAAGTAAATGCAAGTTTCTATGAATTCAATCCAATGGTGCAGGTGAAGTTGAACAAGATCGCAGGGCTACTTTTGTGCTTCTCAGTGTAACAGCTAAAACAAATGATGATCTCTGCCAGAGGACTCGAAGAAGACTGAGTGTGATCGCCAAAGAAGATGAAGAGTCTCAAGGCATCTTCCAGTGGATTGAGGATTATTGATTCAGGTGATTGACAGATGGAAGGGGATTGAAGTCTATAGCTGAAAACATAAAGGATAAGCTCGTCTAAGAAAGAGAAGACGAAGAGCCTCAACTACCAGAGAAACTAATGAATCTCAGAATAACACCCAGTGATGATGGATGCGTAGGTGAAACTGCGAGAGAAGCTGAGGAGTTACCATGATGATCAGGCAGAGGACTCACAATGAGCAAAATATGCAGAACAGAGAGAGAACGTGGCACACAGGAGATTGGATAGTTGTGGAAAAGTGAAGTGGAGAAAACTCTATGATGTGGAGGAGATTGGAGCGACGTGAGCATGCAGAGGCATGGCGAATATTGCATGCACAAGGAGCACGGAGACTATAAGAATGTGGAGAAAAGAAGAGATTGGGGTTATTGTTGTGGGGAGTGATTCATGTGTGTAGAAGGAATTAGAGTGCAGCAACTGAAATGCACAGAAGAGGAAAGGTGCATTGAATGGACATGGCGCACTGAGAAGAAAAGGCAGAAGAACGAAAAGCGCAATGCATGTGTGCAGGAAGACAGTGAGG
>JZKD02S1676405.1:0-11079 GCA_000966675.3 Picea glauca | reverse complement strand
TTGCTTTGTTCCTGACAACTTGTCCCTGCTCATTCAACTTATTCTTAAAGATCCATTTGGAACCAATGATATTTTTACCTTCAGGTCTAGGAACCATCTCCCACATATTGTTTTTATCAATCTGATCAAGTTCATCATTCATGGCTTTAACCCAATGGTCATCTTTACTAGCTTTATTAAAATTCTTGGGTTCCATCATGGATATGAAGGCTATATGTGATTGTTCGATGTTTTTGATTATCTTTCTCCTGGTTTGTACACCTTTGTCTTTTTCACCAATTATCTGACTTGCATGATGATTCTTTTGAGTAATTATGGAGGAAGGATTTGATGTTGTCTGTTGATTTGAGTCTGCCTGAGTATCTGTGTCTTCATCTGACTCAGAGTCTTCATTTTCTGATTCTTGGACCTGTTCATCTTCAGCTTTAGTTGTTTCCTCTGTAGCAGACTCATTATTGTACACATCTCTTGCTGGGATCCCTTCATCAACTTTTTTGTCAATACAGTCAACCATTTTATGCAGCCTCTTATTATAACATATGTATCCTTTACTGTTTGTAGCATACCCTTAGAATATACCTTCATCATCCCTTCCATCATAATTTCCAAGGTTCTCATCATTATTCTTTATGTAACATTTACTCCCAAAGACTTTGAAGTGTTTGATTGAGGCAGGTCTCCCATACCACATTTCATAAGGTGTCTTGTCACTTTGTCGTCTAAGGTGGGCTTTGTTAAGAAAATGGACTGTTGTGTGTATTGCTTCTACCCAGTAGGTTTGACCAATGTTCTTCTCATTCATCATTGACCTGACCATTTGCTGCACTATTATGTTTTGCCTCTCAAATACTCCATTTTGTTGTGGAGTTCTTGGGATTGTGTATTCTCTCTTGATCCCATGCTTATCACAGATTTCCTTGAAATCACTTGACATAAATTCTCCTTCTCTGTCTAATATTACTACCTTTAACCTCTTGCCTGTTTGATTCTCAGATAAAGCCTTAAATATTTTAAACTTCTCAAATGCTTCAGCTTTTTCCTTGAGAAAGGAAACCCAAGTAAGTCTGGAGTAATCATGAATAATCAACATGAAGTAGTTTTCTTTCCCTGTACCTTCCTGTCTCGATGGTCCACATAAATCCATATGAACTAGTTGGAGTGGTTTCTCTGTTGAAGTAGAGCTCTTGGAATTAAACTATGTCCTGGTTATCTTTCCTACTTGGCAAGGTTTACACATAGAATCTTTGGGCTTTGATATTCTCGGAAGATCTTTTACTGCCTCAAGATTTTTGAGCTTGATTAAGTAGTCAAAGTTTAGATGTCCAAGTCTCCTATGCCATAACCATCTCTCATCATGTTTTCTTAGATGACATTCTTCTCTATCTTCTTTCAACACATATACATTATTTTCTGTCCTTATTCCTTTGGCCACCATTTGTCCCGAGTTTACAGACTTTATCTTGCAGTCCCTAGATGTGAACACCACCTCACGTCCTCCGTCACACATTTGACTTACACTTAGCAGATTATGTTTCAGCCCATCTACAAGTAGTACATCTTGGGATTTTCCTTTTCCATTACTCAAACTCACCATCCATTTACCCTTGATCTTACCTGGAGCATCATTTCCAAATGTTATGTTTCCTGATTTTCTTTCACTTAGAGATAGGAACTTACCTTTGTCTCTAGTCATATGTTTGGAGCATCCACTATCTATATACCAAGGGTTCTTTTGTCTTTGAGATAATAACACTAATCCACACTTGTCACTTTCTTTCTTCTTCCAAAATTTGACATGTTCAGTAGGGGAATTCAAATCTGGTTCATAGTTCCTTAAGCGACAATCAACAACTTTATGTCCATAGTTATGACAGATGTAACATTCTGGTTCGTTGAATAAGGGAACATAACGATTGTTATACTTAACCTGTGACCTTTTCCCAACTATCAAGTGATTTTCATTCTGTGATGGTTTGTTACTTGGTTGTCTCATTCTTTATTGTGGTAGATGTATATACCTTGAATGTCTTAATTGCTCATATCTAAATTTTAAAGAATAGTTCACAACTTTGTGACCAAAATTAGAACATAAAAAACAATATCCATAGAAAAAACATTGGTACCTGGAAAATGGTTTTCTTCTTTGAGAAGGTCGATTTCTTCCATGCTGATGATTTCTTTGAGTAGGGAGTGTGTTATTTCTCTAATCTATAGTTTCAGTTCTAGTACCTTTTTCTTTACTCCTCCTGGGAAGCTGATTATCTTCTTTTGTTTCTGCAGGTTTGTTATTGTCATATGTTGTAGATTTGACAAACTTAATGTTTTCATTGTTACTTGGCTGACCACTGCTTGATCCCTCTTCATAACCCAGACCTATTTTCAACTTTGGGTTCCTTTGCTGGTTCAAAATGGTGGCCAATCCTTTAGAGGATTTGATACTTGTCATATTCTAATGATACAAGGCTTGGAACTTCTCCAACTCTTTCCTAGTTTTTCACTACTTCTTCCTCCAAAGATTCACATCTTTCCTTCTTTTCTGATAACTGTTGTTTCAGAATGTCTTCGATTTTATTTGCCTCTTATAATTCCACTTTTAATAGGGAAAATTCTTTATCAGTGTCTTTACTGCCTTTCTTGAACTGTGCCAGCAACTGTTTTTTATTTCTCATCTTAATTCTGAGTCCGTCAATCTCTTCTAGTGCACTGATCAGTTCTCCTTCCAGGTCAACCACAAATTCTTCTTCATTAGCATCAATTACTGTGCTTTTATTATCATAATCCTCTTTGTCCATAAGCATGAAGTCATCTAGTTTATCTTCAATAGAAGTGTCACTGTCTTCATCATCTGAAGGGTCATCATCATTGTTTACACAAAGACTTTTCTTCTTAAAACTATTCTCTTTAAATACACTTTTGTGTTTGTGTTTCTCCTCCTCATTATATGTTTGATCCTTTTTTTTGTGAGGAGATTTGTTTGAAAAATGACCTATCTTACCACAGTTGAAAATTTTGAAAGGCAGTTTACCTTTGTATTTGCCTGATCCCTTCCTCAATCTTCTCACAAATTTTTCTTCAATTTCATCAGGCTCAGAATCCTCATTCTTATCTGCTTTAAATGATTCTTCTATGGAGGTGGGTTTATCTTTAACTATTCTCATTTCATATGCAGTCAACATTCCTAGAAGTTGATCAAATTCCAAGGCTTTTAGATCATTGAGTTCTTCTATAGCAGAGACCTTTGGGTTGAACCTATCTAGTAGAGATCTCAAAATTTTCTGAACTAAGGAGGGTTCCTCAATTTTTTCACCAAGTGCTTTCATTGCATTTACCAGTTATTCAACTCTCAAAAAGTACTTTCCAACAGTTTCATCCTCTTTCATCTTCAGTTTTTCAAACTGTACTCTGTAGGTTTCAAACTTGGAGTCCTTTACGTTCTCATTACCTTCATAACTACTAATGAGTTTGTCCCACATTTCTTTGGCAGTTTCTAAGTGCATAACTTTTACAAATTATGCTTTTGCAAGCCCACTCATGATAGCATTCATAGCCTTAGCATTGAAGCTAAATTATAGCTTGTGATCCTTATTAGCTAGTACAACTGGCTTCACATAACTAGTGTATACCACATCCCAGACATCTACACCTAAAGCCATTAGGTAGGTTCTCATTCTAACTTTCCAGAAGGCAAAGTTTGTTCCATTGAACATAGGGGCCTTATTCGTTGAAGTTCCTTCGTGTCTTGACATGTTTAAGCTCTAGGATCTACCCTTAGACAAAAGGGGCCGGCTCTGATACCAATTATTGAGAAACTGAGAGGGGGGGGGGTGAATCAGTTGTTACCTATCTTAAACAATTATGCTTATTTTAAATTATTTGTAGAGCACTCAATGACAGTCATAATAATGCAGGGAGGTAAGCAATAGAACATTCAACATCAGTCACCCATATGAAATAAATAGAGACAAATATTTTCCTAAGGAAACCCATAAAGGGTAAAAACTTCTTCTTCTTTATATGATAAGTAATATTTACATTATAAACATTATCTTACATATGAGATCCAATTCATTGTGAGTCTATAACCTCTATTTTGAAAGATGCAACTTGCTGAGAGCACCAACTCTCTGTTTTCTCTAGCACCCACTAGAAGGAATCACTGAATCCCTCACCATTCCAGCATCAACTGGATGGAAGCACCAACTTCCAGTCACACAGGCACCACCCTATATAACAGAGAACCAATGTTCTCCCTTGCACCACCCAACCACCCTGGTTTCTCTGGATGTAACCAGATGGAAGCTACAACTCCCTGTGTTCAAGAATCCACTTGAACCTCTGAGGAAAAAATTCCTCCCTAACACCCCCCAACCACCCTTATTATACTTTGCTTTCTGCCAATTTATTACAGTGATTCAATAGTTGACATTGGCTTACCAGGATTACCACTGTTCTGCTTTGCTGCTCTACTCTGCCTCCATCAGTGTCTTCCTTCTTGCATCCTATTCAACTTTCTGATTGTTTCCTCTGTCTCATCATGCACACCTCAACTTTCTCTGCCTCTCACAGATATGTATCTCTGTTCTTTCTTCTTCTATGATTCAACTTCTACACTTCATGCTTCTACACGCATGCCTCCCTCACAACAACAACTCCAATCTCTTCTCTATTCTGCATTCTTATGCTCTTTGTGCATCTTCTGCATGCTCTATGTGCAATCCTTCTACATCCTTTTCATCGGGCCACACTTCTCTACCTCGGGATATTCACTCCACCTCAACTTTTCCACCTCTTCACTACCTCAAGCATCAACACGCTCTATGCGTTCTGCATATCCTGCATGTGTCAAATCCTTTGTCTGATCATTTTTGAATTCTTCAACTTCTCTAGAGGTTATGCCCATGTGCTCATCATCACTGGGTGTTATGCTGAGATTCCTTAGCCTCTCTAGTAGTCGAGACTCTTCATCTTCTTTGTCATTACTGAATCTCTTCATCATCACTAGATGTTATCCTGAAACTCTTCATCTCCTCTGGCAGTCACCCTACAACTCCTTGAATTCTATGGAAAATGCAATCACTTCATTCTAGCAGTTACCGAGAGAAACTGTACACATTCATGCATTTTGGCGTCTTCTCTCTTTCTGTGTAAAAACTGCACAGTGGGCACTAGCTCTTTTGGTTAAGACCCTTCCTTCCGGGTGACCTCTGGCGATGACCAAACACCTATACATAAGGCACTTTCGCAACTCACGCTTCAGGGATCTGGAGATGAGGCATCTCGAATCTCCAAGTCATGATCTCTGAAACCCCAAAAAGGAGCTTAGCAGGACTGGCTCCTTCCCTCTCACATGACCATCGGCGGTGACCACATCCTACACCAAAAGGTGTTTCACATTTTGCGAAGTTATGAGCTTCATCGAGCCTGATCAACGGTCGAGATATCCAATGATCTGACTGTCTAGATCTCATCGTGATCTCACATTTCTGGATTTCTATGATGAGGCATTCTGCTAAACAATAGGATGATTCGGGTAGCTAGGATTTTCCAACTGATATCTACGGTTGAGATTCGATTCCGGAACCCCCTTGCTATTCTACCTTTCGTGCAAGGGGGGGGGGTCCGGAGTTGGTCCGTGCAGGTCTGAGCATCCTAGATTGAAGCACTTTCACCGCCGGTTGAGATTCGATCCTGGAGCCCCCTTTCCTTCTTTCCTTTAATAAGGGGGGGGGTCCAAAATGAGGTGGTTTTGTATGGGCCCCTCATAAACCTCTTACTGCTTCCTTTTCCATTTACTTCCTTTGCCTCCTGCTGACAGGTGTCTTCCACCCAGCCTCTCTCTGTCCCCTATCATATCTCGACTCTCCCATGTCACAAATTCTGAAATAGAGCTTGGTTGTTAGCATCGTCCTCCAACTCTTGATGATTTGACCAGAACCTATGTCCACTCACTAATCATTTGAGCGCTTCTCTCTTCAGATCAACGATCCATGTTCCATGGTGATCAGACGGCTATCCTTTGCCCCAGAACTTAAGGTTTAGGGGCTTTGGGGGAGTGTTGATACTAAAAATCCTGAAACTGAACTCCTGAAATGACGTCACTTGATGACATGTCGTGATCCATGTGGCTGCCATGTGTCCTTTCTGACATAGGTTTCCACCTATCCTTGTTGACTTGGTCTGTCATGATCTACCTCCTATATCTGACGACCCAGATTTGTCCTTGATCCAATGACTAGGATTATTTCACGATTTTGTAGATCGTGAGTTCGAGAGGTTAGGGAACCCCGTTCCTTTGACTTTACAGTCAACGAAAGGATGATATTTTTCCACGTATCCTTCTTGGATCGATGGTCCCGATTTTTCCTCGATCCATCATCTGAGATTATATCATGATTTCACATATCACGAGTCGGAAGGATAGAGAACCTCGAGCCTTTGACTTTCCAGTCAGCGAAATGTTGATCTGTTACCACGTGTCTTGCCCGAAGATGGACGGTCCTCCTACTTTTGGGATTTTGTAAGCTCGCTTCTCCTTGCACTTTTAAAGAATGTGAAGGTTCTCTTGGATCCAATGATGGTCGGACCCCATGCTCGAATCTAACGCCCGAGATCTATTCTCTTCTACTGCGTGCTACTCCTCTCTGAATTCAGATATTACGGTCATCGGGGAATCTGAATGAGATCCAACATTCATTGTTGCTCCTCCTCTGCCATTATCAATGCGCTGTTGATCATGATGATATTTTCCACCACTGTTATTTCTATCAATGACAAGCTCACTCCCAACTGTAAACTTGCCAACAATTTACCCCTTTTTCAACCTTGTCAGAATAACTACGAAAAATGAACACTCTGGCTTCCCTCGGCTAGAAGAGTTCTACCTTGTATTGTTTTACACTTTTTACAGACTTGGGAGACTAAATTTATGAAAAATTCAACTTTGGAGTTTCCTTTAAGTTATTTTCAAACTCCTTAAACATGAAAAACCACAGATTTTACCTTCTCTGGCCTCATAAAATTATTCATTGAAGGACCCATCTGGGTTCGAACCCTTAATTCTTCAAGTTTGTTAAACATGTGAAGAGAAACTTACCAAAGGTGACCTATACTGAGCATCTATTATCCTCCTCAAGATCATTAAAAAATAAAGAGGCACTTATCTATCTGGATGGGGAAAAAAATGGGAAGTGGGTCAAGCTTTTGAAACATCACGACAATTTTTCTTAATCACGCTTGAACATGACACCTGCCTTCATTCTACTTACAATTGGGTAATCCTCTTGTATCTGAGTCATACCAATTACATGTGTCATCATACTCTTTCGACTCCTTCGAAGAGAACCTTTGTTTGTCATCACATTATGTTTGTGTTTATTCCTTGTCGAGTCAATGCTGCCAAGTCACTTGTCATACCACACAATGTTCAATATCATCTCAAATCACTATCCTAGTCAGTTTTGTGTCAATGATGATGGATACATCATGGAACTCCTTCTATGATTTTGTTCCTATTGACTTCAACACATTATCCAAGAGTTAAACTTAAAAACCAATTAGTGACTTGGAGCATGTATCCTTCAATGGTAGGTTTCTTCGCTTTCAGTAGTGGGTTTAAATCATTGGCCCCTGATCAGAAGATTCTGTTGAATGTTTGACTTCAGCTCATTGATTCACATTCGTCGGATTGTACTAGGATACCTTGGGAGTCATTGACATCACTAGTGATTTAACTTGCACTTGTTAACGATATACATTACTAAACGATAATCAAATGGTTTCTACCATGTTCAACATTAGCACATATATTCACACGTTCATAATTGTACTGGTTCGAGATCAGGATGAATACCATGGGAATTCTTTTAGGTTCCTATCAGTATTATGTGCCTAATCGAGGTTGAGATGGAGAATAATATTATTGATGTACATTTTCACATAGATCCACTTTGTATTGGTCTGTGGCTATGTTATTTTCATATCGTAGATCCACTTTGTACTTTTTCGTGGTTGTCACCTGATTGAGTCATGGAGGTATGGATCCACATTGTATCTCTTGTGTCCATATCCTTGGTCAGTACTTTCATGGATCCACAATGTATTTGTCGGTGACTATACTTTGAGTCAATTTACTCTGAGCATAGTTATTCCTGCCTCAAGGATGATATATATATATATATATACACTATTTGATGTTTGTTTTCAGCTTCCGGTGGGCTCTCTTATTCCAAAACCCCTTGATGCACATCTTTTGTAAAGTGTTTCGGCCATCAACTTCTCTTTTCACCTCACACTTTAGGGGGAATTTGTTACACACCAAATTACCACACTAATAAGTGTGGATTTGTCACACTTTGATGAGGGAGTGTTTTTTATAATCCCTAAACATGTTGGAGGATAAATTTATCATATGAAGTTCAAAATACTATGTGCACACATATTATTCATTATTATTCAAAAAAAAGAAATTAATTTAGTGTGAGAATCTACCTCACATTTAGTTTCCTAATCTCACGGAGAAGTTGAGAGTCTCGTGGATGGTTGAGACATTTTATCAAACCAAAATCCTAATTTTATGGATCTTGATAGATATTTCCTCCTTAAAATCCTTGAGACACATTTTCTCCCTAAAATCCTTGAGAGATATTTTCTCCCTAAAAATCTTTGAGATCCCAATTTAGTGGATCTAGTGAGTGAAATTGTTCATGATGGTTAAGCCTCCAAATTATATATAATGAGGGAATTCCAAGGTGAGAGGGGGGGAGGAATCCATTGAAGCATCATCATTTTGATTTCAGGACATTCATGCAAGGGATGGATAGGAGGAGCATTGGAGGCTTGCAACACATCATGATTGTAAGTTCCATTCTTTATCATATTAATAAACTTGGCCTATTTCCTTATTTTTGTCTCGTTTCAAGTTTATTTATGAATGATTGTGGCCTGGTTATGATAGATTTGATCTAACTTGTTACAAGCAATAGAAGTGGAGGATAGTTCTATTTCTTTGCAGGTAGACTACGTTTGGAGTTGGATTGGAACGACAAAAAGTAGCGAGGACAACCAACATAAAAAGGTTCCTCATTCTCTTCCTCCTCTCTTTGTCATGCATAAATAGATGGAAACCAGGAATGTTAGAGTCCATTTTTTCTAGTTGTTTTATTTGAAGAAAATCCAACTAAGGGGAGCTCAACATGTTCATAGGGTGAGATTTCTTACAAGACACGTTGAAGAAGAAAATAGTTTCAAACTACCAAGAAAGATTGAATAAATACATAAAAGTTATACAAATGGTTCAAAGGATTCCAATAGTAGAGTAAAATACCATGAGCAATCAAGACATGACAAGAAATCATCTCAAAGACGTCCATTTCAAAGAAGACCCTTTTCTCTCAGTTATCAAAGTCTCTTTTCTGGTTATTGTTTTTCTTGCAACAATTTTGGACATAAGGCTATATACTATAGAGCTTATGCAAGAAATACTCAAGTAAGGAATAGAGGTATCTACAATAATGTTGAATGTTATAAGTGTGACAACTATGGATACATAGATCATGATTGTAGAAGCATGATGGAGTCTTCCATGAAATAAAACTCTCATATCAAATATAAGAAGACTTGGATAAGAAAACAAAAACAAGAAGAACAAGTCAATGGAGAATTATTAGAATACATACCCACAAGAGATATAGAGATGAGTAACAATGGTAAATATCCAAGTAAAGAGGAATATGTTAGGATTACAAACGATGATCCTATAGCAGAGAAACATTATACATTATTATAAAAAAATTGGCATAGAGACTCCCACTATCATGGATAATGTTTAGGGGGAGTCTAAGTAGTAGGAAAGGAAGACCAAATAAAGGACAATAAAGGATTGTATAGAGAAGAAGACAATGGAATGGTAAATCATACATGGGCACAGTGGGAGCTACTTCAAAAATCTTCAAGAAATGGCCCAGCCTAAGGGGGAGTATTGCCAAAAGGAAAGATGCTCACAAAGATAAAATCACAATAAAAAAGAAGAAGAAGAAGAAAGAAACCACATACACCGAAACAAGGACATTTTTTCAATACTATCCATAGTTGAACCAAGTAACTTCGAGGAAGCTAGAAATCATGAACATTGGATCAAGGCTATGGAAGAATAACTAAATAAAATAGAGAAGAATGAGACATGGGAACAATTTCCAAGACCAAAGGATAGAAATGTGATTGAGACAAAATGAGTATTCATAAACAAGGTTAACGAATATGGACAAGTAACTAGCAACAAAGAAAGACTAGTGTGCAAAGGATATGCTCAAGTTGAAGGAATAGATTTTGAAGAAACCTTTTCTCCCATGTACAAAATGGAAGAAATCAAAATGTTCTTGGCTTATGCATGCTCCAAAAGGATCAAAGTGTATTAGATGGATGTAAAATCAATTTTTCTAAATGGAGAATTAGAAGATGAATTCTACATATAACAATGGGAAGGGTTTCTACTATCATAAAAGGAAGACTATGTTTACAGATGGAAGAAAGCTATGTATGGACTTAAGCAAGCTCCGAGATATTGGTACTCAAGATTGGATAGGTACTTACAACAAAAAAGATCCAGAAGGGGAAATGTATACAGTAACCTCTACATAAAAGTGGATCAAGTTAGTATGATTATTATTGAAGTGTATGTTGATGACATCATATTTGGAAGTGATTATGATAGATTGATTTAGAAGTTTGTCAAGGTTATGCATAATGAATTTGAAATGTCCCTACTTGGGGAGTTGAATTTCTTCTTGGGATTCCAGATATCTCAGCTAGATGAAGGAATTTTCATTTCCCAAATCAAGTACATCAAGGAAATGTTAAAGAAGTTCAAAATGGAATACTCTAAACTTGTGAGTACTCCTATGGTTATGTTGCACAACTGAGAGGGGGGGGGGGGTGAATCAGTTGTTATCGTTCTTAAACAATTATGATTCTTTTAAAATCTTTACAAGGCACTCAAAGATGATCACAATAATGCAGAGAAATAAACAAAGGCACATTCAGAATCAGTCACATATATGAGAAAGATAGAGATAGATAATTCCC
>JZKD02S1676404.1:195320-249995 GCA_000966675.3 Picea glauca | reverse complement strand
TGGTGGCCCTGCCATAGCAGCACCATTAAACCTAACCTTCTAGTCCTTAGGTGTAAGTCTCTCCAAGCCATTAGCCTTTCTCCATTTGACTCCATTAACCCAAGGCACTAGTCTAGGAACAAAACGTTGAGGTTTATGTGCTAAAACAACTCTTTCAAACTCTTTAATTTTCAAACCCTAACTAACCCTAGCGTCTAGACTAACCCTAATTGATGATGACGTCTTGCCTTATTTAGACTTGTGCTTGGACTAAAAGTTGCGGCTGACTCATCTCTTTGTAGCCATAGAGGTTTTAAGCATTTTCATTGGTTGATTTGTCAAAACGTCCACCTCTTTGACTAGCTAACCTAACCCTAACCAGCAACAATATAGGTGACGTCATACTTGTTAAAACCCTTGTTTGGCCTTAAAACGTTTTGACACTGTCATCTATTTGATAGACTTTGAGTTGTTGACTATTTTCATAAGCATATTTGACAAAACGTTCCACTCATTGTCTTCTAAAATTGACCTAATACTAGGGCTGACGTCACCCTAAATCTGAATAGTGACGCAGCAACAATATTTATATATGAGCAGATTTATGATATTTATTGCATTGTGATATAATAAAGATTGATTTTATACATTGAATGCCAATATCCCTTGTGTATTTATTGAAGAAGTGACATAAAATATAAGTTTTGTTTGCAATCATTGACTTCGTCAATAATTACATTTACCATTGCTCATATATATTTGAAGATAGTCATTAAATTGTGAAGTACTAACCACTGCAGCACTTTCTAGTTCTATTTGTCTTGTCTCGCAAACAGGTGCCATTCAGTGGAATTTCTTCTCTTTGACTATCCATTTGGCAGTAATCTGTGAAGGGGAAGCTTATCCTATCCTTTGAAGCCCTTAACCTTTTCCTCTTTTCCTTCAACGCCCCAGATTACTAGGGACGTCTCCCTTGGGATTAGCCACCCAGAATAGAAAGAGCTCCCCATCGAGGTGACAGTGGGTGGGGAAGCTCCTGTTACGCCAGTTTGAGCCTTGACTCCAAGCTACTTAAACCTTTCCTACAAACTGAGCGATAACAGGTCACACCACTTCAGGCTCAACGAACACGTACTATGGGATTGAGGTGCATTTGAGTTAATTGCTAGTGCAGTTCCATGGTGGTGAATGCAAAATATACGTTACGATTTCTGAAGGTGTCCAACGGTCTTGAGAGTGAGCTAATTACTAAACACATGGAGCTGAAAATAGTGATTCGAGCTGGGGAAAGCAACCATGGAACAGCTTTTTAATCATAGCCAACAATCTCATTAAGCAATTGGATGGACTATATGATTGTCCTAACCATTGTAGTTAACCCTAGAGGCCAAAAGGATCACATCATGTATGAAAAGGAGGATGGAGATCAAGACCTAATGAAGAAGACAACCATACCCAGGCTAAATGTGCTCCTATAGGAATGACTCCAACTCATCAATATCGATCCCAAACAAAGTCAAGGAGAGAGGGCACCCCTACTTCACCCCAATGGTGCTCCAAATGAAATCAGAGAGTCGGTGCACAGTGTGAAGGCAGCCCAAAACGAACTCATAGAGGTGCACGATGGTTGTGATAAGGGTCTCGAATATGCCAATGTCACGAAGCCACTGAAAAAAGGCCTCCCTCAGAACTAAGTCGAAAGATTTTTTTAAAGTCTAAAAAGCAGCAAAAGACTTGCGAAGAGCAATGTCTCACCTCCTAAATGATGACCCCGAGGATAAGAATATGGTCAACAGTTTGGCCCAAGACAAACCTGCATTCCCTATGGTCTCAGGTGACATCTCTCAAGCTCCTCTAATAGCTATAAGTGAAGGGCAGTAGCATAGATCTTGGAGAAAATGTGTCGCGCCATGATTTTCCTATAGTTGTGTGGATGAGTCTTATCCCCTGACTTGTGTATCAGGTGAATAATGTGATGGGACTAGGATAATGGAAATCTCAAACAAACAACATGGTTAAATAGATCGGCAATGTAGTCTAAAAGAGAGGAGATACCATGCTTGAAGAATTCTGCCTAGAATCCTTCCTCAACAACCATAAGAATGGTATTCAACTCCCACGCCACTTGTCGGATATCTATATAAAAGAATAAGAGGCATATTGATCAGGAGCTGGAAACGACAATATGATGGTCATATGGGTAAAGAGGGAGTGGGGATCAAGGTCCATAAGGCAGCATGAGTGGTGGGGAATGATAGTACAACAAAAGGAAATGGTGGGGAATGATAGTACAACAAAAGGTTTTGAGAGAATGAAGAATGGCATCGCACAATTCACGACTCTATTGATAAATGAAGAAACGTTTCTTGCAACGGAGGAGGTAATGATGGGATCTCTATAAGTGGGGATAAGAGGTGGGATCATGCAAAAGGGTGTGATATGTTGCCTTTGGTGTATTTTGCGCTCCCCATTATACAAATGGTTCATCATACATGATTTAGACTTGAGAGACGAGGAGAGAGATCCGGTTACATGGGGATAGGAGCTGAGGGCCGCATCCCAAATCACTAAGAAGAGTATATCATATTTGGAAGAGGCAGATTCAAGAGATGAAAAAAGGGAGAGGATAGGGAGGAACTAGTAGAGGCACAAAGAATAGATATATGAATCCCTGTCATTCAACAAGATGGTGGTTGGGGGGGAATGAGGTGGGTGATGTGGGAGGAGAAGGTGGGTCGTCAAGAAGGTGAAAGGAGAGGAAAGCATGGTTTACTAAAGGGATCGGGGTAACAGAGAGCTAATGGGTAAACGGTATCAAATCCTAGTTGGCTAGGACAAAATCAACAACACTATCCTCGCCACTGTGAGGAAAGCACATGAAAGTATCGGGAGTCAAGAAGCAAGGGAGGCCATTCAAAATCAACAAGTTGTGCCATTCAAAATCAACAAGTTGTGAGACTTGCCAAGATGCAAAAGGTGTTTGTCTTATGCTAAGAGCATAAACGGGATCAAGTAGTGGCCAAGACATAATCAACAACACTAGCATCGCCACTCTACAAAAAGCACACGAAAGTGTCAAAAGTCGAGAAGCAATGGAGGCCATTTAGAATCAGCAACTTGTGTGACTCGACAAGATGTAAAAGGATACTTTTGTACGCTGAAAGAGGTCCTAGACCATCTTCCGATACCTAATGAAGATCTACTAAATTTGGGTCGATCTCGAATAGACAAAGCTCATCCTCAGATTAGTCATGGAACAAAATTCGTTGGTCTCTAGTACATGTATTAAAATCCCCCAAAAGGATGATATCCCCCATGATTGAGTACTAAACAATGTCATCAAAGTCTAAATAGGGATCTTTGTTTGAATCTCTATGTAAGGCATAATCCGATGATGTGGGGAGACAATAGCAGTCTACCCAACAAAAAGATACCAGTGACTTAGCCATTGAAGAAGATGGAACGCCCAACAACAAGATACCAGTGACTCTGCAATTATGATATTGGGTTGTAGATGTTATTGCTCCTCGGTAAGGCCTTCAAACACATGGGATTCCAACATTAATAAAACAAAAAAATGCATTACTCAACATCAACGTCACCCAACATTGTTACATGTAATGAGAATGTAATCTCCAACTTTAACATAGCTCACTAATGAGAGGATGCCCAAGTCTCCTTGTTTCCAAAGGTCACACTACTACAAGCTCAATGAACACGTTCAATGGGACAAAGGTGCATTTGTGTTTATTGATCGAGCAATTCAATGGTGGTGAATGCAGAATATACCCTACGTCTTCTCAAGGTGTCCAAAGATCTTGAGTGTAAACTAATTGCTAAACATAGGGAGCTGAAAATAGTAATCTAGATTGGGGAAAGCAACTATGGAACAACTCTTTAATCATAGCCAACAATCTCATTTAAGCAATTGGATGGATGATCTAATTGTCATAACTATTGTAGTTAGCCAATCAATTGACAAAAACGAATTTCAAGCAAATGTTAACAATAACATAGTCATAGTGCTATTATAGATATATGAATTGCATGATTCTGAGCAATGATTCATTTAACCCAACGTACAGAGCCATCAATTTAGGGATCAACTAAATGGTGGGAATTGTTGTGACTCTTGGGATTCAACATTCCTCCGAATTAATCCATATGAGAACACTGGAAAATGAGATCACCTCTAAAAGCATTGATTCATGCACATCACAAATTAAAATGCCCAACTAATTAATACAATAGTAACTCGACTAAGCCATATGGAATTGTCAAAATGCAAAAGCAGTAATCCACAATCCATACAATAGACATAGCATTTAACCACAATGGACAAACAAAAATTTTACCCTGGAAACCCAAACAAGAAAACCAGCATCAAAGGGTCATGCCTAGTTTTTATTTTCAACAATTGCAAGGTTACAATGCAATCCCATGGCTTTCTAGGCCATTCAGTGATTTACACAACCAACGTTCTCTTCTACATCCTCTCTTGTTTGCCAAGAAAAGCCCCTTTGCGAGTCAATTTCCAAGAGGATATAAGCAGTGCTAGCTCAACAAGAAGGCCAAGCGTCCTTGTACTTTCATTCCCCATTCCCCAACATTATTTCTCCTATTTTGTCCTTTTGCTCATTTATTTTTTTCTTTTCTTTCATTTAATTTCTTAATGCTTGCATTGTTTTTATGCACCTTCAATTTTGTCAACAACGGGTGTGTACTGAGTCTTATCTCATTCATTGTTTCAGATCTATTCAATTAGTGTACTTCATATCATAATCATAATTAAGATTTTCCATTTTCCTTCTCACTTCCATCTCATTCATAAAAAAATAATTCCTCACTCGTGTTTGATTTATCAAATGTCATCCACAAAGGTCTAGTCAAGCAAATTGAAAAAATAATGTGAGCCTAAGTCAAATAAAGCGAAAAGGGATAGAAGTGAAGGGCATGAAAGACAAAAAACAGAAAAATAATAAGGATGGAGCCATGCCACCTCATTAAAAAGGCCTACACTGCTAAGTCTTGTGCTAAAAATGCATATCTAAAGAAAAGGAGAAGAAAAAATCAAAGAAAAATGTAAAAGGGGAAATGAATAAAGTGACGAGGTGGTAACTCTAAGCAAAAGCTCCCTCTTAAAAGGCTTACAGATACAAATAATGAAGATTCCTATCTCTTGAAAGCTAGTTGGACCAATAAAAAGGACCTTTCTCATCGTATGTGGCTTTGAGGATCATTCCATTATTCCCCTTCCCTTTCCATAAGTTATCCATCATTTTTCATCTATCTCTAAACTTGTAATCTAGGAAATACATTTTTTCCTAGGAATTGTCGCATGTAAAATGTATAAAAGTGCCCTCCCATGGTAAAAATTAGGCAATTTGCGAAAATTAACTTGTGTTTTGTAATTGTTAGAAGAAAGTGCTTGGTTCACATCACCTAACTTATAAAGGGGTTAGTACCTATATAGAGCCATATTTATGAACATTGGGATCCATGTAATTCATTGGAATATGTGTCATTGCTTTGGGATCAATGGCAGTGCATCGAGTGATGACAAGGATTCCACATCATCACAGTCACCACATTGACTACTTCAAGAGGGCACCCCTACTTATTTGGATCATATTGCCCACACATGTGCATTATTTTCTCTCATGGACCACACATCGGAGGTTGTTGAGTTAGTTGGGGACATGGACCAGGTTGTTATAGATATGGACCAAGTTGTTGCAATTAGTTAAAGGTGGTTGAGGTGATTGTTGCCTCATGGACCATGCATATTTGATGAGGCAACTTACTTACTTTGAGTCACATGCACCACTTCTTACTCCTAGAAGGGCACACTTCATTTGGGTTGACTATGTTGAAGTTGTAGCATCGGACAAATACTTCCATGTTGGCTTATGTCTAGCACGTGGAAGTCGTCTTGAATGCCTTTCAGAACCATTAGGAGATTCACTTTATTAAGTGAATGTACTTTTGTAATAAAGTGAATTTGATTTAATTAAATGCTAAAGTAATTGGCATTAGTAACTAAATTAAGTCCTAGCCGTAGATCCAAAGTGAACGTGAGATTAGATCTCAGTCATGGATCACTTTAGGATATCTAGGGTTTTGGACTTAGTGTTAACTCAATGTTAAAGGCCGTAAGGAGATAACGGTCGGGAGGAATAGGCTATTGCTACAGTCTATTTTTCAGAAGGACCATTATCCCAGGACGGGAGCCCTGATTTTATTTAACAAAATCATCATAGATTTGGTTTTCCTGCAAGGGTTATTTACCCAGAAACATCTTGTGCAATGTGTTTGGTTTTCGTTTAATGCTTTGGCTTATTATTTCGTTGGTGACGTGGTTGTGCTTTAATTCAATAAATGTGTTTTATTCGGAATCAACTACCAGGTGCTAGGTTTACATAATTTAATAGACTATTCTTCACTCTTATGCATTGGATCCTCACTTCATGGACATTTTATGAGGGCATTCACCTTTGGACCATTATTTGACTAGATCATGACAATGTTGGCTCATTTTGAGGAGGGTGCACCTCTTCCTATGTTCTCATGGACCACACGTGTGGTATTCTTGTCATGTTTTCATTATTTTTATGAGGGTGCCCCTATCTCTGAGGATTTTTATGTAACTACTTGTATTTTTCCCATGGTTTTCACCTAGGAACATGGTTTTGGCCACTTGGTTTCACATGCTCATTATATATGCACATAGTATTGTGCCAACCCATTGTTTTCCACATATTATTTGAGGATGGCACTTCTCCTATATAAAGAAGGCTTTGCTCTCAATTGTAATGAGAGTTTAGAGGATAATAGATATCATTTGACTCATTTGTTTTGTGTTAATAGTTTCGTCCATAATATCTTATTAATGCTTGAACAATTTACGAAGTTGATGTCTTTCCATTTCATAGTTGTGTAAGAGAGTTGTCTTTTCATTTTATGCTTGCTGATACACTGTTGATTGGTGCTCAATGAATCTAATGAATGGTCTCATAATGGTTATCTCATCGTATGGTTTAAAGAACAATTTAATGTGCTTCTCATTTGCCTTGGATATGTTCATGTATCACTGAAATCTGATCAATGCTATGCTGTCCTGAATCTGGTGTATACATGACAGCACTAAGTTATGGAACAACTCACATAATGATTGGATCTAAATCTCACTAAGTAGCCCATTTTTTACAGTTATAATCTCTCCAAACACAGAATATGATGTGCTATGAAATGATCATAATACTGTGATCATTGGATGCCTCTTCAACTGTTATAAGCAAATTGGAATGTACTTCAGAACTCTGCTATCCTAATTTTTCATGTTTAAATCTCTCTAATGGTTGAAATTAAGAGTTGGCATAGATTTTGAAGCACTAATCCACTACAGGTTTGAAGAACTTAATACATCATGATTTCTTTGTTGATGTTTTGTAGCTTCGGGAGGTATTCCCACAAGTGGCCTTGGTGTCGGGCAAGTGGGAATCTTCGTTGGCACCACATTGGACTTTTCGTTTGGTGAAAACCCCCTTGGATTGAAGCTTGGAGCTTCATGGGCTTGTTGATGGGCTTTGGGAGCTTGTGTTGGCATTTCACACCCACATTTGTGGATAAAGAATTCTAATGTAATGTTGAGTTTAGTGAAGGGCTCCTTAGAATAAGTTAAGGGCTTCTAAACTCACCTTGGACTCCTATAAAAGGAGAGGAGAGATTGTAACATCTCATTGTGACATTATGGAGTTAGCATAAGTGAGTGAGCACTAGTGCTAGGGAGCTTGGAGATTTCAGCAAGGGAATTTCTACAATTTTGGAAAATCTGGCCTAGGATTCTTGGACATTCTGTTTTTTGTTTTCAGCCTAGGAGGAAGACCACATGTCTGAGAGAGGAGAGAGAAAACAGTGCATGTGTGAGGAAGGTACAGGCCGCACATGTGAACAGTCCGTACAGTCACACGTGTGGAAGCAGCAGGTCCATACAACCGCACGTGTGGTACAGAAGAGGTCTGTACAGTCACACATGTGACAGTCATACAACAGAAGAGGAGGCCGCACGTGTGAGGGTTTCTGGGCAGCAGCAGGTCCATACAGGCTTACGTGTTCCACGTGGTTGTGAACGCATGCATACCTTTGAGCAGCTCTAGGATGCTTTCATCTGAGAGGAGACAAGAAGAGCATCAATCCTAGTGATAAATAATGAGATCCTAAACTAGGACCTCATTTGTAAGGTGAGAAAAGAAGGAAAGAAGGGGGGACCGAAGAAGGGTGAAGTGTTAATTTCCCTAAATCCAGCTATCTAAGTAAACAGATCAGATCTAGAGACTTTACTGGAATTATTAACTCTTACTTGCAGTGGAAAATGAGAAAAGCAATCACACAGTACACATTAATTTTTTGCTCTTCTAAATCAGTTCATCATTAAATAACATCAGAACTTACAAGAGCTCCCACACTGGAAAAATGGCTCTGAGGATTTTACAACGAAACAACAAAAATATGAAAGACAAAATCACCTCAACCCGCTACCAAGATTTGTTGTACAGCCCAGCAACTATACAGCCTGCTCTATACTGCTTTTACGGCTTGTATGTACTCGTACAAGTGGGTCATCCTGCTCACACGTGCAGCCTACAAACAACTCTGCCACTGTCGTCGAACTCGTGCAACCTGCTGCCCTCGAACAGATCACACGTGCGGCCCTTCCTGGCTGCAATACTGTCCACAAGTGTGGCCCTTGGCTAGCTTCTTGTTGTACAGTATTGGCTGGTGGTTGATGTTGCCTTCTTTGTTGGTTTCTTCTTGTTGAAATCTCCTCGCCAAGCTGAAAATCAAAACTCTGATCTTCCACACTTCCTCGCGTGACTTGTGAATAAATAATCTTTGTGTCTTTGTCCTTTGCCCTCTCTGTCTTTTATAACATTGACTTGAGCCAAATCCCTAATCTCAACGATCAAGATCTAACCATGAGATCAATGGCTCTCTTTTAATTAAATCAGTAAGTGACCTAACTTTAGTCACTTTACTAATTAAAAGTCACTTTATAAAAAGATGTTCACTTTATTAATTAATTAATTGATAAAGTGAACTCTAGAAAAAGCATATGATACATTTAATGACGATTTCCACAAGTAGACACCCTTGCGGAAATACTTGTCTGAGCTACAAACATTAACACTCCCTCTTAGCGAGGAAGGTATTTTCCACCACTCTAAGCTTGTCTCTGAATAAGACGAACTTGCCCTTCACCAAGGGCTTGGTGAAAATGTTTGCCAACTACTCATTTGTAGGAACATATTGGAGTTTGACTGCGCCCTTCAACACCTTGTCTCTGATGAAGTGGTATCTGATCTCGATGTGCTTCAAGTTGTCGTGAAACACCGGATTCTCTGAGTTTGATGCAACTTTGGTTATCGCAATGGATCAAGGTCGGCTCAAGCTCCCGACCAAACAATCTTGTGAGTAGCTTGCGAAGCCAAATGGCTTCACAACTAGCTAGACTAACCACCATGTACTCTGCCTCAGCGAAGCTTAGTGCTACTGAGGTTTGCTTCCTACTGAACCAAGAAATGATTGTTGACCCCAAGCTAAAGCAACACCCTGAGGTGCTCTTCCACAATCTGAACCTAAGAAGCCCTACAACCTCACACCATCTCCACCAAGGCACTGCAATCCATATCCTATTGTGCCTTGCAAGTATCTATGCACCTGCTTTGTTTCCACCCAATGAACCTCCCTCGACTCCACCATGAACTAACTCAAGGTTTTAATAGCAAAGCTAATGTCTAGTCGAGTGTTGGCCAAATACATCAACGAACCAGTCAACTACCGGTATTGTCTGGGGTCTGCCAACTCTGAATCTAAAGAATCAATCTTCCTCAGGTTGGTCACCATCGGAGTGGCCATCGGTCTTCTCTCCTCCATCCTGAATCTCTTTGGGATCTCAAGAGTATACTTCCCCTGTCCAAGGAAGATCTCGCTCTATCACTGCCAAACCTCAAGTCCCAGAATGTAAAGAATTGGCCTGATATCTTTCGTAAATTATGACGCCAAGTCTGATTTGCATCATGTAATCAACCTCTCTGCACCTATCGAAATGAGATCATCCACATACAACACCAAGATGAGGACCTCATATCCAACCAGAAAGAAGTCTAGGTTGGGATATACCTCACTCTTGGTGAATCCCATGCCCTACAAATAGCTTTCAATCTTGAAGTATCGAGCCTTGGGTGCCTGTTTGAGTCCATACATGGCTTTCTTCAACCTGCATACATGTGTCTCCCTGTCATGGACCTCAAACCCCTGTGGTTTCTCGATGTAGACCTCTTCCTCAATGACTTTGTTGAGGAAGGTTGTCTTCACATCCATCTAATGGATGCTCCACCCCATCTCAGAAGCAATAAAAAGTATTGCTCGGATAGAGGAGTATCTAGCTACAAGAGCAAAAGTTTCCTCGTAGTCTACTCCCTCTTTCTAAGAGAATCCACAAACCACAAATTTGGCCTTGTACTTCTCCACACTGCCAACTGTTGCATGCTTTACCTTGTAAAGCCATCTAGAAGTCACCATTGACTTCCCCTCTGGCCTCGGCACAATCTCCCAGACATCATTCCTCACGATGGAGTTGTGCTCCTCCACCATGGCATCTCTCCACACCTGCTAGTTGGTTGCTTCCTCAAAGCTGGAGGGCTCTAAGTCTACGATGTTGGTTATCAAAGCCATATATGTCGAAAACTTCCAAGAAGTCTTGCTGCTTCGAAATGTGGTCCTAGGAAGCTCAACATGCTCCCGAGCATCTCGCAGGGCCTGCTCAAACCGCATGGGCCTCCTAACTAAAGTCGAAGGGGTTGATTGCTCCTCCACCTCCTCTAGAATCTAGCTCCCTACACTGGAAGTCTATGTTGTCGCTCATCCTTTGGGTCCACCTCCTGTGGCCCCTCTGCAACTATGGGTAGATCCTGAGATTTCCTAGATGCTAAGTTCTCCTTGAACTTGACATCTTGACTCACCATTGTCCTCCACTGCTCTGTCAGGAAGACTCTATAAGCCTTTGAATCCTCACTATAACCCACCAAGATGCCCCTCTCTCCTGAGGGCTACAACTTTGTCCTCTTCTCCACAAGAATGTAGATATTAAAAAAACATAAGATGCCCTATCTCAAGTTTTTTGCATGTGAATGCTTCCTTCGGTGTTTTATCCTCCAGTATTCAGTGTGGGCTCCTATTCTGCAAATACACAGTTGTGTTGCATGCCTCGGCCCACAGAAACAAAGGCAAACTTTGATCATGGATCATGGCCTTCATCACACTAACAATAGACCTATTCTTCCTCTCTGCACCCCATTTTGTTGTGGTTTGTAGGCCACTGTCTTCTCCATCTTGATCCATGCCTCCTTGCAGAAATCAGTGAACTCATTGGAGGTGCACTCACCCCCGTTGTCTGTCCTCAACACCTTGATCTTCCTTCCTGTCATGGTCTCCAACTGAGCTTTGAACTCTCTTAAATAATTGAAGACATCATCCTTGGTCTTCATGAAGTAGATCCAGGGCTTCCTGGAGAAGTCATCAATGAAGGTCACATAATAGGATGCGCCCCTCACTTAAGCCACTGACATAGGCCCAACAACATTAGAATGTATCAAATCCAAAATGCCTTGGGATCATAGTTAGCAGTATCGGACCGGTTGTTGAACCGGTCCACCAAAAAAACCAGAACTGGAAAAAAACCAGATCAAAAAACCGGTCACTAAAAAATACATAAAATATTCAAATTTTGAATAAAAAATACATATTCGTGTGCATCCGTGTGAATCCAAACCATTATACACAAATTTGCAAAGTTTCTCATATATATATAACAAGTAACAGTTTATAAAACCAAAATAGCACTAAGAGTAAGTGCACTCCATAGTCATATGAATATCTGAATCAAAATACATCATCAAAAAGGCTACATACTGAATCTAATAATCTAAATCTGCATACTGAAACTCAGACTCGGAGGACTCAGACTCAAACTCAAAGACATGAGTAGACTCTAGAACCTTCTATTGCATGCCCCTTTTTTATTTTTATTTTAAATTTGCAAATTTCTTTACTTTTCCGTCTGTACGGAATCGGACGGTTTGAGAAGAAGAAAAAAACGATTTTGTACAGAACCGGTCATGGGCGGTTTGAACTGGTTTTGCCTGTGACACGATTGGACCAACCGGTTCCAGTTCGGTTGTGGTAACATTGCTTGGGATTGAGTCTCGTTGCTAGGAAACGATGTCTTGACATTTTGGCCAAGAGCACAACCATTGCACACCCCCTGATCATCCAGACTTGAGTTTGGAAGCCCAATGACCATCTGCTTCAATAATGGTAGAGCTCTGTGATGGAGATGCCCCATCCTCCTATGCTACAACTCGCACATGCTCTCACTGATGTGTTGTCACTGGTGTGCCCCATGCCTATATGGACTTGCATGTGTGGGTTGTCCTGCTCACACGTGCAGCCTGCAAACAACTATGCTATTGTCTTGGAACTCGTGTGGCCTACTTCCCTTGAACAAATCACACGTGCGGCCCTTCCTGGTTGTTGAAAATTGTTAACCTAGCACCCAACAGTTAATTCCGAGCAAAACGTGTTTTACTGAATTAAAGCACGGCTAGGTTACTCAACAAAAATATAAGCGGAAGCATAAAACAGCACAGAAACCAGACACATTTGCACACGAGATTCGGGTAAACACCCCTGGAAAAACCTTCGCAAGAAAAACAGTTCTAAGTTTGATTTTATTAATAAAATCCTTGGGCTCCCGTCCTAGGATAATGACCCATCAGAGGAATTACAATACTGCAACTGATAGCCTAGCCCACATGGCTACTATCTCCCTCGTTGCCCCCTGCACCCTTTCCTCAGCCCTACCCACTCAGACACAAATATATGAGCAAGACTCCCTCTTGCTCCTATGCACTCATTGTGTGCCTCTCACTCTCCTTAAATATGATTTTATAATACCCTAATGACTAAAACCCTAACCCTAGATCTCAATGGCCAAGATTACATCTTGCCTCTCACGATCTAATGGTCATGACTTAATCTCTCGTTGAGATGACTTAAATCACTTAAGTCACTCAACTTTATAATAAAGTCACTTCAGTCATTACATAAAAGCCACTCTAGAGAGTATCACTCGGACACCTACACATGCCAGGCACCGCCAATGCGGAAGTACCTGTCCGAGCTACCCCAAAAGCTAACATTGGCTGCAATATTGTCCACATGTGCGGCCCTCCACTAGCTTGTTGTTGTACGGTATTAGTTGGTGGTTGATGTTGCCTTCTTTGTTGGTTTCTTCCTACTGAAATCTCCTCGTCAAGCTGGAAATCAAAACTCTGGTCTTCCACACTTCCTCGCGTGACTTCCTGCTAAATTCTCCTCGCCAAGCTGGAAATCAAAACTCTGATTTGTCTCTTTCCACATGCCATCATGTGATGTTCTTGAGTTGAATGGTGTTTTGTATGTTCCTAGTTTAACTAAAAATCTTTTTCAGTTTCAACCATGATAGATCTTAAGTGTGTGGTTGAATTTGATGATAAGCAAGTCATCATAATAGATTGCAGCCAAAAGGATGGTCATGTCCTGGCCAAAGATGTGCAAGAAGGTGGCATGTATAGATTGCTTGCAGATATGATGAAACATGGTGCTTTAGTGCATGATAGTGACAAGCTAGGAGAGCTCTGGCATAAGATATTTGGTACCCTACACTATACAACATTGCCACTCTTGAGGAACATAGTGCAAGGATTTTTGGACTTCAAGATCCAGAAGCTAGAAGTGTGTATGGATTATGCACTCATCAATCATGTGAAGATTGCTTTTGCAAGTAGTGAGCATAGATTACGAGAGATTCTTGATCTGATTCATTTAAATGTATGGACCTATGTCGTCGACTCCTTTAATAGGTAACATTTATTATGTTTCATTTATTGATGATAGTTAGTTTTCAAGTTATTCCAAAAGTGTTTACACCATACTTGGGTGTCCTTCATGAGATATGGAGTGCATGGTGTATGGATGAAACTTGATTGTTACATAATCGGCATACACATTAGAGGTGACTTGCTCATTGATTGCTAGACCTTGTATGAAGGCTTGTGTGGCATTCTTCCTTGGGGCAATGAAGACCTAGAAAACTTGGTGACTTTCCTCATGATGCGCACATGGAGAGTTGGTTGTTTGCTTGGAGGATGACCTACTTTCAAGGAGGAGCATTGGGCATTTTGGAGAAGGGCATTGAGCCCTAGATGTCATGGACACACTTGAGCAGTTTGTATGTGTTGAATTTTTGAATACTAAACTAATTGTAGTAAATAACTCGGATCTCAAGAAGATTAACCAAGCACAAATTACAAAACAGAATTATGGGACTGCTCGTTTTTCCATAGGCAATGCTCTTTCATTGCCACCCAACCATAGGCATTCTCAAGTGCCACCCACGAGCATAGTATAGAGGTTATCCTAGGAAACCCTTCTACACAAGGGGAGAAAACCCAGCACCTTTTCTTATAGAGAAGATCCATGCCAAAGACAGAATAACCAAGAACAAGCTCTATTCACTAGAGCAAACCAATAAGAAAGAATCTAGCAATACTCATCTCAACAAGGAGAGAACTCAACAATGTAAACCCTAGCCAGAGTGCTAGAGTACTAGTCCTCCTCTAGTGCGCCACCAATACTTAAAGATACCAACCAGACATGCCCCTCCCTTCCTTCATTGGATTGTAGCAGTTGCAGCTCACACACATAGAATAGTACTCTAAGTGTGAAGAGAGGAGAGAGTGTGTGTAAATGAGCTAAAACTGACCAGTGAACTTTTTCCAATGGGGCCGACTTGTCCTTTCTAAAAAATATATATTTACTTTATCTTTTCTGGCAGGAGGACTTGACTTCTGGAGCAATAGATTTTTTCTGGGGCTTCTTTAATTCTTTCAATGGTTTTCATTTGACGTCTTGGCATCTTCTCCTATAAGAAAGGTTGTCCCGGAGGTGAATACCTCCCCCAGCTACCAAAAACATCAACACTCCCTCTTAGCCAGGGAGGTATTCTCCATGATGTTTTTCCTCTGGTTCTCATAGCCTCGCAGGCTATCCCATGGTCCTCCGACCATGCCCATGCTATTGGTAGCATCATCACATCGCACATGGCTACACCCAATGTGGACCTTTTCTAGGGCCTCATTACCACTAGAATATATTAGGACCTACTCGCCCGTAGTGTGGCACTAGGACCTACTCGCCCGTAGTGCACCGTCAAGGACCTACTCGCCCATGACGTGTCCACTTGGTCAACTCCCAAGGGACGTGTCCTCATGGTCTACTCCCATGGGGCGTTGGGTGCCACCCCGTGACAATTTGTCACTACTTTGACAAGTGTCATGCTCAACTTCATCTCAGAGGAGCGTTCTCCAAGTCAACCCAGACCAATATGGGGAGAAGATGAGGGGCGTCCCCACAGATCAACCCAGCCCATCCACCTGCGGAGAAGACCCATCTCAGGTCAACCCAGCCCAGCACAACTAAGGAGAAGACCCGTCTCAGGTTAACCCAACTCAGTCCATCGGGGAGAAGATAGGGAGAAGGCACAACACACTCGCAGATCGACCCAGCCCACTACCCTAGGGAGAATATCTGGAAAGTGTCCTCACAGGTCAACCCAACCCACTACCCTGGGGAGAAGACCTGGAGAGATATCTCAGCCAAATGGATTACAATCCAAAGGTCCCTAGGCACCAGCCCAATACAACTTATCAATCCATCGATAAGTGTCATACTCAACTCAGTCCATCGAGGCGTATCATCACAAAAGAAAGTCTCACGAAGTTGCAACCATCAATACTCTCTCTTAACAAGAGGGACATTTCTCTCCAAGTTTATCACGAAAGTACTCAAACTTCGACTTGGCAAGAGGCTCGGTGAGAACATATGCAATATACCCATCTGTAGGAAGGTACTCCATGTTAGATAATGATGGATGTGCTCATTTAACCATAGACAATATCACTATTGTCACCCAAAGAGAGGTCGAAGCCACCCCCGAGCACCTTAACCTTGACAGAGAATCATTTCAAAAGCAAACCCTAGGCTAGATAGCCAGACAAGATAGCACACCAAACAAGAGTAACAAGAGTTGATCAGAGAGTCCAAACCATAACCACGAGAGAGTCCAAGCCAAAACAGATATCTACTAGCTGCAACAGCTGCAACGGCAGCTCTCCTCCAAACTTGCGCACAAACTAGCCAACTGCAGTGCGCACAAGTGTTGCTTCTGCAGTTCTGAGAATGTTTGCCACAATGAAGACTGGCCTCCTGTATTTATACTAAATCTGACAGACTGCCTGGGCCGACTTCTCATTCTGGGTGCCAATTTACTTCTATTCTCGTCAGGTTTACACGTGGAGGTAAATACATCCCGCAGCTACCATAATATCAACACTCCCTCCTAGATTGGGAGGTATTGAAGGTAATGGTCTTGAGCACAAACATACCATTCACCCGGTAGCTTCAACGTAGTCGTATAGACTATCTCATGACTAGATCATGAGCACCATCATCACTATCAATGTCATCAGTTGCATCATCTCTCGAAACCATACTCCATCTGAGTAATCAGACATGATGTTGGATAAGTTACTCACTCCACAGAGTGACACAAGAGCCATTCTTCTAATCCAGACATATGTCTAGAAGAATAAATGACCTCAACCATTTTTCGTCTGGGAAATATCGGTCCATTGATCATCCATCTAGCTGATAATCATTTCCAACACTACTGATAGTCTTCAAGGCAATCGGACCTGTAATGTCCCCAAGGCCAAGCCCTGTTATAAATCATGTCTATGAAGTATAAAGCTTGCATTATGAATTGTAATTATGTTTTATAGGCTGGTGAGCCAAGTCATATAAGCCAGTGGGCTTATGTGTTATTAGGCCAGGGAGCCTAAGTGTTGAAGGCCAGGAGCCTGATTTTTTGTACATGTAATTATGCACAGTATTAATACAAAACATCTCTGCGTGCAGACCGACCACGACGAATGAGTGATGGGGGACTAAGCATCCACAAAGCCTGGGTAAGGGAGAGGGGGCTAAGAGGTTGGAAGAGGGGCTAAGTTGAGGGGGCTTAAACCCTTGAGAATAATATTAAATTATTCTATTCCAAAGTTGTGTAAATGTGATGTTTTATCCTAAGTTCTTTGAAAGGACGAGTGACTTCCAAATGGGAAGGAACGAGCTTCATGGGTGACAAGTGTCAACCCAAGCGCATGCAGTTAAAACTGTTGAGTTGAGCCATGATGGGGGTTCCTCCTCCATTCTACCGTCAACTGTCTGAACCGGGAATCCCGTATGACCTCTGCAAGAATACCCTCACGCAACTCTGAAAACCAAAAAGGCCTGTGTTGATTTCTGGAGGAGTCGGTACACCCTCTGTCAAAACCGTCGAGTCTGTGTTCGACCTTTGCATGGATTTCTTATCACGCATCCCCGAAACCCAGAACCGTGAGTCTGTTTTGTATGGATGGTTGGGAAAACCGAATGTCCCGTAATTGTTGAGCCTGGTTGGGTTGAAGCGTTTGTCTGTCATCTATTCGGGAAACCCGTGTTTGTTGTCCCAGTTGACTGTGGCGGCCATGCAGTTCTTGGTTGGGTGTGGTTTGCTGCTATTGTATGTTCGTTGCTGAGCCTTGTTGTTTTTCTGCTTTGTACGGGAATGAGATTAAGGAAACCGGTTGTATGACCTGTGTGTAACCTCTCTCCAGGTGAGGGAGGTGATTATTGTTGAAGAGACAGGTTTTACCAAGCTTGTGAGCGACTCTCTCCAGGTGAGAGAGTGCGCGGAGGAAGGAGAGAGCTCCTAGAAGGAACCTTGTAGCTGCCACAGAGCTCGGAGATTTCCAGTCCGGTCTGTTGCTGAAACCCAAGGCAAGGGAGGTTAGCAGCCAAAGGACTGTCTAGGTGACAGAGAAGGTGTATATTCCTGGGGTGGGACAGGCATGTGGGGAAGGAGAGTTTGTGGGCAATGGGCATAAGTGGTTCCTGGGAGAGAATCCTCCTTTTACGTGTATTCTTCCTGTAAACCTTACCTAGCCTAGGATTCCTTACCCAGTGGAGCTTAGTCCTAGCTCGAGGGTGACCTATTGCTGAGAGTGATGAGCAGCGTGGTCTAAGGCTGGGAGGTTCGTGGAAGGTCTACACGCAGTTGGTGGTGCGTGACAGTTTCAAAGATAAGTGTCACTATGTTTTGTAATTCTGTAATTAATTAAATTGCATACCTGTGATTCTTGTAATGTTATCAAGTATTTCGTTCTGCATATGAATTATTGTTATTTCCATTAATTATGAAATGCTAGCAGTAATTCTGTGTTTAACTGTAATTAAGCGTTTTAAGTTCATTAGAATGCATAATGTGTTCCAGAAGTGTTTTTCCACATAGTAGCGTTGGCCCGACCGTGGGCTTGATGGCCGGGGGCGTTACAGTATGGTATTAGAGCCTGGTTTCAACGTTGAGCTTGGATGGGCCGAATAAGTGATCTTTGGACCGAGGGTTTGAGAAGAAATTGTGTCTGGAGGACTAATTTCAGACCTCAGAATGTTTCTGAGTGTCAACAGACTACTTGACCGTGTTACAAGCTCAGGAGGTATAGTGGTATTATAAAACTACAGCCGGTGTGGTATAAGGAGGGTACCAAGTCATTGGCCAGAAGTCCTTGAGAAGCAAAGTTGGACGGTCAGAATTCTCTGTGGAGAACTCGCAAAATCGCGAGGACCGTAAGATAGCCAGAAGTTGCAAGGTGGTTAGTGGATGGAGAAACTTGCCACCCTAGGATCCAGAATAAACATGGATCGTTGATCATGGTTGGTTTGAACCGTTGGATCATTTCATGAATTCAGGGATCGTGAACTTGGAGCACAGGCCAAATTCTTGGTCACTCCAAGTCCCGAATCGCGAAAGAGATTAACACGGGTAGAATCGGACGGTGGAGCGCTTCCAGGAAGAAGTGTCGAAATCCCGTGAGTCGTTGGATCCAGCCAACTAGCGAGAAAGTTAGGTCTGAAGAGTTTGATAGGTGTAAGCGTAGGAGAGATCTGGACCGTCGGATCAGGGGAGGCTCAGAGTCGTTGATCTCATACATGAATTTCCATATCGGAATTCGGGGATTGAAGCGACAAGAGATTTGGAATCGCTGCATCGTGAACTCCCGGTTCACGAAACTCCGAAAAGATCTGGACCATTAGATCCAAATCATCGAGGATCGTTGAATCTCGTACAAGAACTCGTGTATCAAAATTCGGGGATTGAAGTGACAAGAGATTTGGAGTCGTTGCATCATGAACTCCCGGTTACCAAAAACCAGAAACCCGACCCGAAGTTTCGAAGTCCCGAAATCTTCGAAGATGGAAGAATCGTAGCGAATTTTTTTTTTACCGTTGGATGTTGGGTAAACGTGAACTATCGATCCACCCGATTTACGCGAATTCGGTAAATCGAAACTCCGAGAGATAGATGTGTGTACCTTAAACTCTTCGAAGGTCGAAAGCCCGAGTAGCACCTAGTAGTCTAGCATTGGTCACGACCTTTGGTTACGAGGGTAGGGAGAAAGAGGGAGCTATCACCCAAAAATTACAGAGCCGAGCAGAACTCGAAAAATTTGTAAAGTCGAAGCGTTTTCTTAAATCGGAATGGTTTTGAATGTGTGGAATTTGCTAAGAATGACGACCTGACAAATCCCTATTGTCTGCACGTGTGTTTGCAGAAGCTTAGCAAGTGCCAAAATCGAATAGGGTTGTCGTTGAGAGTAGAGAATGGAAGAGGTGCGGATTGCCTCCAATTCAGAGAACGAAAGAGAAGGAAGGAATGTCAACTTGGGAGTCGAAGGGTCAAACTCTAATGAGCAAGGAAAAGAGATGGATAAGGAAGGACATATGATGAAAATCATTGAAAGATTGCAGAAAGATGCCCAGGTTTGCCGAGCTGATAGCCGAAAGCTCATGAAAGTCATGGATAGGCAAGGTGAATTCAACTTAAGGATGTTGAAGAATCTGGAAAGAATAGAAAAGAAATTGAAAGAGGAGAGTGACTCAAGCAAGACAGAGAGTCGCAGGACCCTAAGAGGAAAAGAAGATCAAGGAGTGTCAGCAGACATCGTCGTCGCTCCCCAAAGCATTCCAGTAGAGAAGCACATAGTAGTTCAAGCCCATCTCCTACCAGAAAGCACAGGAGATCTGGGATGGATGAATTGAAAGGGGAAATGAACAAGATCAAGCCTCCAACGTTCGATGGAGAACATAAGAAGGAGGAAGATGTCGAAACTTGGTTGCTTGGTATGAGGAAATACTTTCGACTGCAGAATTATTCCTCTCATGCAGAGGGCGGGATTGCCATGTATCAATTGAAGGGAAAGGCATCCATGTGGTGGGATCAACTTGTGCAGGTGCAGCACATCAGGGAAAGGGACATCACATGGAAAGAATTCAAGAGGTATTTCAAGAGGAAATACTTAACTAAAAGATATTATGACAGAAAGATGAAAGAGTTCTTTGAACTCAAGCTAGACAACTAGACCATTGATGAGTATGAACAAAAGTTTTTGGAATTACTGAAGTATGTTCCGTTCATCAAAGATGAGTCTGTCAAGATTCAGAGGTACCTGAGTGGATTACCGCCTCCTATTGGGGATAAGATTCAGTATGATGACCCAAAGACTATGGAAGAAACGATAAGAAGAGCGGAGTGCTTATTTGAACAAAAAAGAGAAAAGCCTACCTTTCGGAAGGCTTGGGATGACCAGAAAAAGTTCAAGAAAGAACAGAGGCAGAAGGGAAATACACCACCCTTTTTCAAAAACAGTCCTCAAGGTTAGAGAGCCCAAGAAGGTTGAAGTGGGTGGGCAAAGGTCAAGGCCGCCACCTATGGAATGTTGGGGTTGTAAAGAAAACCATAAGTACAGGGATTGCCTCCACAGAAATGATAAAGTAAGAGTTCTCCACAGTGTTCAGCAGGCTGAAACAGTGGAGGACATGGGCAGTAGAATTCCAAGGATCTACGCAGCCCTGGACAACAAGCAAGCTGAGTATCAGTCGCACATGATTGAAGTAGAAGGTATGATAAAAAACCAACCATTTACTATTTTAGTTGATTCAGGGGCTAGCCATAGTTATATAGACCCTAGAGTGGTAGAAAGTTTGCATTTGATAAGAAGCAAACATGAAAAGTCTTGGTTAGTGCAGCTAGCTACAGGAACCAAGAGGAAAGTCCTGTAGACATGAATGGACTAAGCACGAAGGCCGATTTGAACATTCTGTCGTTAGGCTCTTATGACTGTCTAATTGGGATGGACTAGTTGGACCAGCACCATGCCATCTTGGACTGTCGGAACAAGGCATTCACTTGCTTAGATGAAGAAGGGAATCAGAGAGCCATCCAAGGAATTCCTAGAGTTGTTACTGTTAGAGAAATCTCAGCAATGCAACTGAAGAAGTGCTACAGAAAAGGCTATCAATTATTTGCAGCCCATGTGGGGGAAACGCCTAAGGATAAGGTGTCAAGTATTGAGGATCATGAGGTACTTAAAGAGTTCAAAGATGTATTCCATGAAGTACCTGGACTACCTCCGAAAAGGGATATTGATTTCTTTGTGAACTTGATGCCTGGAGCAGCTCCAGTGTCAAAGGCTTCGTACAGGATGAGTGCGCCAGAACTGAAAGAGTGCAGCTGCAACTTGAAGAACTTCTTAAGAAGGGGTATATACGCCCAAGCATGTCGCCTTGGGGTGCCCCGGTCCTGTTCGTAAATAATAAGGACGGAATGTTGAGATTGTGTATCGATTTTAGGAAATTGAACAAAGTAATGGTGAAGAACAAGTATCCTCTGCCGAGGATTGATGATCTCTTCGATCAATTGAAGGATGCAAAGATCTTTTCAAAAATAGATCTATGATCAGGATATCACCAAGAATAAAAGATGAAGACATCAACAAGACCGCCTTTAGAGCAAGGTATGGTCATTACGGGTTCACAGTGGTGCCGTTTGGACTGTCAAATGCACCCGTTGTTTTTATGAGCTTGATGAATGGAGTATTCAGAGACTATCTAGACAAGTTTGTCATCGTCTTCCTGGATGACATTCTAGTGTATTCCAGGACCGAAGAAGAACACGAACAACATCTAAGGATGGTGTTGCAGGTGCTAAGAGAGCACCAACTGTATGCCAAGTTGAGCAAGTGCTCGTTTTATCAGGAACGGATCCATTACTTGGGACATATTATCTCGAAGGATGGGATAGCGGTAGACCGTGAGAAGATTGAAGCCATTAGAGAATGGTCAACGCCAAGGAACGTAACGGAAGTTAGATCCTTCATGGGATTGGCTGGTTATTACAGAAGGTTCATCGCAGGGTTTTCCAAGATAGCTCACCCTATCACTTCCTTACAAAGAAAGGGGAAACAGTTTCACTGGACAGAGGGATGTGAGGAAAGTTTCCAGCCATTGAAGCAGTTGTTAACCAGTGCTCCAATCCTGAGGATTGCAGATCCAAATGCAGATTTCATAGTATACACTGATGCATGCAAAGAAGGACTGGGAGGGGTCCTCAGTCAGAACAGCTTCGTAATCAGTTATGAGTCCAGGAAATTAAAAGAGCACGAGAAGAAGTATGCAACCCATGACTTGGAGTTGGTAGCCATAGTTCATGCTCTAAAGAAATGGAGGCATTACCTCATGGGAAGGAGGTTTGAACTCAGAACAGACCATAACAGTCTGAAATATTTGTTTGATCAGCAAACCTTAGACGCTAGACAAAGTAGGTGGCTGGAATTTCTGTGTGAGTACGACTTTGAGATCAAGCATATCAAAGGAAAGGAGAATAAAGTGGTTGATGCAATCAGCAGGAGGGTGCATGAATTACATGCTACAGCCATTAGCATGTATCGGACTGATATTAAAAGCAGGATTTTGGAGGCTGCAAATGTAGATCTGTAGTACAGAGAATTGGTAGCCAAGCTACAGCAGGCTAAGACGCCACAGAAGATGGAAATTTATAAATTGGAAACAGATGGAATATTGTTGTACAAGAACAAAAATTTTGTACCCAATGTCCAATGCTTGAAACAAATGATTTTGCAGGAGATGCATAATGTGCGTTATGCATGGCACCTTGGATATCAGAAAACAGTAGCAGCGGTCAAGAGCCATTACTTTTGGTCGGGTAATGAAGAGAGAGATCGTTGAATACATCGCCAGATGTATGGAGTGCTAGAAACTTAAAGCTGAGCATAGGCACCCAGCAGGGTTGCTGCAACCTTTACCCATTCCTGAGTGGAAGTGGGAAGTAGTAACGATGGATTTTATTACGGGATTGCCTAGAACAGCCAAGCTACATGATTCGATCATGGTGGTGGTGGACAAGCTTACAAAAGATGCCCATTTTATTCCACTGAAACTACTCACAAGGCAGCAGATGTTGCTGATATTTTCATAAGGGAAGTGGCACGATTGCACGGAATTCCTAAAACGATTGTGTCCGACAGAGACCCGAAATTCACCTCGAATTTCTGGAAAGGATTGTTCAAAGGATTCGGAACGAATCTGAACTTTAGTACAACTTATCATCCTGAGACTGATGGACAGACAGAGAGGGTGAACAGAGTAATAGAAGACATACTGAGAATGTATGTGATGGACAAACCATCAAGATGGGAAGACTACCTACACTTGGTAGAATTCGCCTACAACAATGGGTATCATGCATCGTTGAAGATGAGCCCATTTGAAGCACTTTATGGAAGAAAGTGCAATACTCCAGTGAGCTGGGATAATCTAGTTGATAGAACAATAGTTGGGCCAGAGTTGCTCAAAGAGATGGAGGACCAAATGATAAAAGTTAAGCAGAATTTGAAAGTTGCCCAGGACAGGCAGAAAAGTTATGCTGATAAGAACAGAACCCACAGAGAGTTCAAAGTGGGTGATCATGTTTTCCTAAAAGTGAAAGCTAACAGGAGTTCCCTGAAGTTGGGAAGTTGCACCAAGTTGGCAGTCAGATTTTGTGGGCCATTTGAAATCCTGGAAAGGATTGGGCTAGTTGCATATATGCTTGCATTACCTGCATCCATGACTGTACATAATGTGTTTCATGTTTCATTGCTTAAGAAATATATACCAGATGCTAATCATGTTATCGATTGGAATGTGATTCAGGTGGAACAAGAAGGTGTCCTGCAAGTGCATCCTGTGCACATATTGGACAGGAAAAACAAGCAGCTCCGGAATCGACCTATAGGGCTTGTAAAGGTCCAGTGGACCTGGTACGATCCTGAGGACGAGACATGGGAGCATGAAGATGTTATGCGGGCAGAGTAACCGCATCTTTTTGAAAATTTTGAAAAGCTTGCAAATGCAGTGTAAAGTTGCACTAAGGACAGTGCAAAAATAAGGGGAGGGGATTGTAATGTCCCCAAAGCCGAGCCCTGTTGTAAATCATGTCTATGAAGTATAAAGCTTGAATTACGAATTGTAATTATGTTTTATAGGCTGGTGAGCCAAGTCATATAAGCTAGTGGGCTTCTGTGTTATTAGGCCAGAGAGCCTAAGTGTTGAAGGTTGGGAGCCTGATTTTTTGTACATGTAATTATGCACAGTATTAATACAAAACGTCTCTGCGTGCGGACCGACCACAATGAATGAGTGATGGGGGACTAAGCATCCACAAAGCCTGGGTAAGGGAGAGGGGGCTGAGAGGTTGGAAGAGGAGCTAAGCTGAGAATAATATTAAATTATTGTATTCCAAAGCTGTGTAAATGTGATGTTTTATCCTAAGTTCTTTGGAAGGACGAGTGACTTCCAAATGGGAAGGAACGAGCTTCATGGGTGACAAGTGTCAACCCAAGCGCATGCAGTTAAAACTGTTGAGTTGAGCCATGATGGGGGTTCCTCCTCCATTCTACCGTCAACTGTCTGAACCGGGAATCCCGTATGACCTCTGCAAGAATACCCTCACCCAACTCTAAAAACCAAAAAGACATGTGTTGATTTCTGGAGGAGACAGTACACCCTCTGTCAAAACCGTCGAGTCTGTGTTCGACCTTCGTGTGGATTTCTTATCACGCATCCCCGAAACCCAGAATCGTGAGTCTGTTCTGTATGGATGGTTGGGAAAATCGAATGTCCCGTAATTGTTGAGCCTGGTTGGGTTGAAGCGTCTGTCTGTCATCTGTTCGGGAAACTCGTGTTTGTTG
Source organism: Picea glauca (assembly GCA_000966675.3). NCBI lineage: Eukaryota > Viridiplantae > Streptophyta > Pinopsida > Pinales > Pinaceae > Picea > Picea glauca. Next base: position 224,733 of record JZKD02S1676404.1, on the reverse strand, counting down.
TCCCAGTTGACTGTGGCAGCCACACAGTTCTTGGCTGGGTGTGGTTTGTTGTTGTTGTATGTTCGTTGTTGAGCCTTGTTGTTTTTCTGCTTTGTACGGGAACGAGATTAAGGAAACCGGTTGTATGACCTGTGTGTAACGTCTCTCCAGGTGAGGGAGGTGATTGTTGTTGAAGAGGCAGGTTTTACCAAGCCTGTGAGCGAATCTCTCCAGGTGAGAGAGTGCGCGGAGGAAGGAGAGAGCTCCTGGAAGGAACCCTATAGCTGCCATAAAGCTCAGAGATTTCTGGTCCGGTCTGTTGTTGAAGCCCAAGGCAAGGGAGGTTAGCAGCCGAAGGACTATCTAGGTGACAGAGAAGGTGTATACTCCTAGGGTGGGACAGGCATGTGGGGAAGGAGAGTCTGTGGGCAGTGGGCATAAGTGGTTCCTGGGAAAGAATCCTCCTTTTACGTGTATTCTTCCTGTAAACCTTACCTAGCCTAGAATTCCTTACCCGGTGGAGCTTAGTCCCAGCTCAGGGGTGACCTACTGCTGAGAGTGATGAGCAACGTGGTCTAAGGTTGGGAGGTTCGTGGAAGGTCTACACGCAGTTGGTGGTGCGTGGCAGTTTCAAAGATAAGTGTCACTATGTTTTGTAATTCTGTAATTAATTAAATTGCATACCTGTGATTCTTGCAATGTTATCACGTATTTCGTTCTGCATATGAATTATTGTTATTTCCATTAATTCTGAAATGCTAGCAGTAATTCTGTGTTTAACTATAATTAAGCGTTTTAAGTTCATTAGAATGCATAATGTGTTCCAGAAGTGTTTTTCCGCGTAGTCGTGTTGGCCCGACCATGGGGTTGATGGTCGGGGGCATTACAGGAACAATGTCATTCAATAGAACACAATTGTGTCTATCCATAGTAGTACACAACTACAATCCAGTGGTACACTGCCACACCAAGTAGCACACAAATACTTGATCAGTGACATATAGTCACAATGAGTGGAACAAATCCACCACAGTAGTATACATCTACTGTCCAGAGATATACAGTCTCCATAACAATCATATCATCTGATATCAACCTGCACAGAAAACATTGTTATGATATAAACTAAATCATCTGGGCCATTCTTCCACTCACATCTGTGAGATCTGGAAGAGCATCTGCCCTCAGCAGGTAAAACATCAATGATGAGCTATCTGGACTATTCTTCTCAAGCAAGGAAGAATAATTGTCTCGATTTCTGAGCCTAGACCATTCACCTATCTCGGCAATTCCTCCGGAACTAAACAAAGTGCAACCTGGAGAGAATGAGTCTGCCCTAGGGAATGCCTATCCCTGATTGTTGAACCTGGACCATTCACCTATCTAGGACATTCCTCCGGCACTAAACAAAGTGCAACCTGGAGAGAATGAATCTACCCTAGGGAATGACTGTCCGGACCATTTCCTAAGGAAATGACTATCCTGCACCAACCTCCAAAACGGATCATTCTTCGAAACTGCTCACAACTGTGAGCTTCGAAAGAATGACTGTCTAGCGAGGCGGGCCAGTCTTCTTGACCACTACTGAGAGTAACCGTCAAGAAGAGAGATTGTCCTAGACCATTCCCCGTGTTAGCCACAAGGGGAATCGTTGTCTATGGTACATCAACAATCCATCGAACCATTTTCATTACGAAAATGACCATTTGATCTGGACCATTTTCCGAACTAGAAAATGCATGTCCGTCAGAAATCTCAAACCACTTTCCGGACTGGAAAGGAACTGCTCGTCCTGGACAATTTTTCAAACTTGAAAAATGATTGTCCATAAATCAATAACACATCAGTGCTCCCTCCCAACCTGGGAGTCATCTCTTCCTTTTTCAATAAGGAAGTCGTCTCCACGAGCTCCAGGTGTTTCTTGAGTACGCAAACTCTTTCATCTTGGACAAAGGCTTTTACCAAAATGTCTTCTTATCTGCTCATCTATGGAGATATATATTGGAGAACCACTTTCTCTTTTCTGGACTTCATCACGTAGAATGTAATGCTTGATCTCAATGTACTTCGGTCTTTCTGGAACACTGGTTTTTCTTTGACGGTTTCATATAGCTCTGATCATTACAGTATATCATAGTTGGATTCAGCTCTTTTGTTTCCTGCTAACTCATAACATCGTGGCAAGGGTCAAACTGGAACATATCCAAGTGGTACTACTTCTGCTATCATGAGAGTTTGTCATGGATTAGCAATCCATCATCCTGAGCTTCTGAGTAACCATTCTGATACAATATCTTTGTTATAGAAAGTTTTTCACCACGCTTCTGTTGTGCATTGGAGGTTCTTTACCAAGTTGTCTTCTTTCATCTGCATACAAGGGTTTCTTTCTGGTATACCTTAAAGCCTTGAGGTTGCTCTTCATATGCTCTTTGTTCAATTATTCTGGAGAATAGTCTTTGCATTCATCTGATGTAAACTCCAACCCATGGATATTGCGGACGATATAATGGCTCATGTAGAGGTATGTCTGGTTTACTAGAACAAACAATCATCATAGTCTTCTCCCTCCATCTGGGAGAACCTCTAGTCCTGTATCTTGCAATGCTTTCATTCATAAGTCTTCCATACACTGTTCTTCATCACAACTTTCAGTTCCTCTACTTGATTGCTTTTAGTGAGTTCAGGTCAGACTGGTAGTCTTGTGATTCTTGATACGATGACTGGTTGTTCTGGCTTTTCTTTCTCTCATGGAATCTTCATGTTCTTCCTCATGTTTTTCTTTAGCTCTTGGGTCCATGGAGTTTTCTATAGATTCCATGCCCTGAATATTTCAACTTCTTTCTTTCATCATAGGATCATGGATGTGGATGGACAACCAGGGATACTTTAAAGCTTCTTTTCGAAGAAGAATTCTTCTAAAGTCACTTTGAACACATGGTGTTTTTCATGGTTGCTACCATGGATAGATGCTTCACCATCTTCAATGGATCATTAGGATTAGCTCCCTCCTAATCCTTGCTTCATGCATGAATGCATGCTCTTCTTTTGGAAATATATAATCGGCTCCCTCCATCTAACAGAGTCCACGCTTCCGTCTGCATCCATATTGCCTTCTACAAAGTGTCATAAGTCTTTTTCCAATTTCCTCTTGATTGCTGACTTCTTTCTGTCTTCACTTCTTCTAGGTTTCTTCAAGATTGATTCTGATTTCGGCTTATCTTGCAGTTGTTAATTATGTAGTAACTTCCACATGAATTGTTACCAGGGTTTGTTGATGTACTTCATCCTTTCATGTGTATTGCCTGACTTGTAGTCATTGTGATAGCAATCCTTATCTTGTTGTTCTTCCATAGGTATAGTTTCTCTTTGAACATATTATCTTCTAGGAAATAGATATGCAAGATATGTACAGAAAACATGGTATGTACAAGAACTATGAAGAGTATTGTTACCTTGTCTTAGAAGAAGAAGTTTGTTTTGGCATGCTTAGCTTTCTTTGAGGGTTCCCTTTCTTCGGCAACTGATGCTTTGTGTGTTTCCTTCCTTTTCTTTAACTCGGGACAATGATTCTTGTAGTGACCATACTTTCGAAAATTGAAGCATTATATTCTTGACATATCTTTCTCTTGATTTGGTTTCTTTCTGGAGCCAAACTTCTTTTTATTCTTGAAATCCTTGAACCTTCTTGTGAAGGCTTGATCATCGTACTTCTTTTGGGGTTTCTCTTTTGCACTGATCCTTGATTCTTCTTGTGCACAGCAAGTCCAAAGTTCTTCAAATGTAGGATACTCCTTATCCACATCTAGGGTCTTATCCACCAAGGTACAAGACCAAGGATCAACCCATGCTTTAGGCATGGGTACCCTGGAACACATCCAGGGGCCCTAGTCACATCTAGGGACTTATATCAACCACCAAGGAACACATCCAAGGATCAATCCAAGCTTAGGGAAAGGTTTCCTTTGAACACATCCAAGGGCCCTAGAATACATCTAGGGTCTTTACTGCTTGGTCCCAGACCAAGAACCCCAACCATCTACTGGGGGGCCTTACAAGGGCCTTTTGTTGCTTGGTCCCAGACCAAGAACTCCATGCATCTACTAGGGGCCCTTACAAGGGTCTTTTGCTACTTGGCCCAGACCAAGAACCCCAATCATCTACTGGGGGCCCTCACAAGGGTCTTTTGCTGCTTGGTCCCAAACCAAGAACCCCAGTCATCTACTAGGGGCCCTCACAAGGGTCTTTTGTTGCTTGGTCCCAGACCAAGAACCCCAGTCATCTACTAGGGGCCCTCACAAAGGTCTTTTGCCATGGCTCTAACTACTTGGTCCTAGACCAAGAACCCCAGGAGTGAACCAGGGGCACTAGTCCACAGCTAGGGTCTTATGCCATCCTCCAGGAGAATGGCTCTTGCAGCTGCATTAAATTCAACAAAAGGTGAGAAGATGCTTGATCTAAAGTTTACTTTACGAGTGAATCATCCACCTAGAAGATATCCTTCTTATGTTGCAATGATGTCTTCTATCATTGATGCGGAGCCTTCCAACTTTGAAGAGGCTAATGTAGAGCAAGTATGGCATGATGCCATGGTAAAGTATAACTCCATATTAAAATATGATGTATCAGAGATTGTGCGAGACCAATAGAGAAGTACAAAGAAGGATTCTCATAGAATGAGGGAGTTGACTATGAAAAGACTTTTGCTCCAGTGGTAGGGTAAACTTCTATTAGAGTAATCATGTCTATTGCATCAGTGTTTGGTTCATCTTTATACCAAATGGATGTACACAATGCTTTTTTGAATGGTTTGATTAATAAGTATACATTAATGAACCAAGAGAATTTGAGGTTTATGGGCAAAATACCCATGTGCAAGATAACAAAGGCCCTTTAAGGGTTAAAGCAGGGACCACATGCATGGTACTCAAGGATTGATGAGTTCTTCTTAAAGTTGGGTTTCACCAAGACTACAACAATCCAAACCTTTATTATTTATATAAATTTGATTTGCTTGTTTTGGTCTTGTGTGTAAATGATTTGATTCTTACAAGTAGTTCTAATAAGGTCATTGCATGTTGCAAGGAGGAGTTAGCAAGTGAATATGACATGAAGGACATTGACCTTATGCATTTCTTTTGGGTCTAGAAGTTTGGCAGGAAGCAAGTGAACTCTTCCTTGGGCAAGGGAAGTACACGATGGAGATTTTGAAGAGATTTCAGAAGATAGACTACAAACCCTTCACCACTCCTATGGTATCAAACCTAAATTCACTGTCGATTTACATTCTAATGGAGTAGATCCATCTTTGTATAGGCAATTGATTGGTTATCAAGGATAATTACTGCTTCAAAAAGAAGCAAGCAGCAGTTGCTCTTAATTCCGCTGAAGGAGCATATATGGAAACTGTTGGAGATATTACACACTCACCTAGAATTATTTTCCGAAGTTTGATAGTCCAATGTTAAGAATGCTTCCTTAGATGAGATTATTATCTTTAGAGAATATTCCCCTACAAAATAGGATGTTCCTCTTCAGTTCAGAGTTAGTTAGACTAGTGGAAGTCGCTCATGCATGGCAACCTCGGTTTTATCACCAACAGTTGCATGTGTTTCTCTCACTTCCACACGTGTGACTCAGTTAACCGATGATTGCATGGACCAGTTAACTAGGACTAGGTGGCAGTTGACTCCAGTGACTGCTAGCATGTGCAAGATCTCTCTAGAACACTCCTAATGTGCATTAGTTGACTACTATGGCGAGTTAGTTATGTGATACAGAGTATATCACTTGTAAGTTATATTGTATCATTCATTCATTTGGTTAATACATTTTCTCATTCTTTTCTCTCCAATTTCTCTCGTCTTCTCTATTTTGCAAGCTATGTTCGTTCTTCCGCTAGATAGATCTCTTGTGCAAGTACTCACCACATTCTACATGGTATCAGAGCCCACAGGCTGCTAGCAGGATCGTCACCAACACTCTTTTACAGGCACCGAAGACGGAACAAAGCAGCAAGAAAGATGGATTACTCACCGGCAATTTTTCTTACGCCTCACATTATCTCCAAGATCAACGTGCCATAGATCCGTCAGCCATATCTCGAAATTTGTGATATGGGTAAATCTGGTTTTTGGTATAAAGACGCATTACATAAGGATGCTCACGCTCGCCGAAAATTTCCATACGCACATCGTAGTTTAGAAGATAAAGTTGTTTTATCATATATATAGTTGCCACATATCCATCAGCGATATCTCAAAATCCACGATCTAGATTGATCTGATTTTTTGAAGAGAGATGCATTGATATGGATTCTCACGCTCACCAAAAATCTCCAATACCCACATCGTAGTTTAGGAGATACAACAGTTTTATCAGATCTATAACTACATGCAACGAATCAACAAAACCTCATATCGCTACTCCGACAGGCATATCTCACTGATATCATTCATTGGGAGAGAATCATTATAATGGAGGACAAAGATGCAGTTATCTCGACCCTTCAAAATCTGAATCTAAAACTTGTCAAAGAAGTTAGCAAACTTCGAGGTGAACAAGAGAAATCCAAGATTTGTCTTCAAAACATGTGTACCTATTTTTCCAGGGATTTTGGACTCATTGGGAGCCTAATGGAGAAGCATCAAGCTCAAGTTGATACTTGGACCACCCATATTAATGAGATGGAGGAGAAATTCAATCTTCTCAATGAACATTTTTTGGCTGATTTAAAGATAAGGAAGATACCATTGCTTGTTTGCAGAAAGATCTGCAACAGCCTCTTGCTTCTAATGCCACTTTTGCATTGTTGACCACTATTGAGCTTCCTTCACCAAATTTTGAGTTGCACACTCGTGGTTTTGGGTCAAAATTGATGCATCGGATGGGATACACTGGTGGTGGCCTTTGTAAGAATGGATAGGGAATTGTACATCCCATTCAGCCTATGATGAGACCAGCAAAATCCGGACTTGGTTTTGTTGGGACTTCATTGCAAGTAGCAAGTTGTCTCGATATTTCTGTCATTCAAACTCAATTTGTTCCAGCACAAGAGTCCATCACACAAGATGACTCTTCTACTATTGAGTTGCAGCAGCCACCACCTACACCTCTTATTGATACAACATTAGAGTTTCCAATATCAGACTCTTCGGCACCATCATCAGAGTTTTTAGCAGCAACAAACTCTTCAGAGTCAACTTCAGGGTCTACATCCTCCACTTATCAACATCCTCAACATCATGATCGGAGACAACATTGTCTCCTGTCAGGTATCCACAGCCTTTTTTCAGTTCCTCTTCTTTCAACTCATTGACGAAGAGGCGTATACGACATCTTGGCAATGTACCAACTACAAGGATTGTTTTTGGTTGGCTTGATGATTGGTCATGATAGCATTTGAGCCATTGTTTGAGGACATCATACAGATGTGTTTCAACCACGATACATGGGAACCATTCTCATTGCTCTTGAATTGATTGATTATGACGCCTTTGAATCCATTTACCCCTATTTTCGACGACTTTTATGGTGTTTGCTTCTATGTTTTGGAAGCACTCTGACTAGCCCAACCATCTTGGTGTAGGCTAGCGCCTTAATGTTTGGAGAGATTTGATTGTTGTCAACTAGTATCAGCTACAACATTTCAGCTTCAACTAGTTTTTCTCTTCTTTTTTATACATTTTATTTTGAGGTGAAGAAATTTAATGACAATCAAAATTTAATGACAATCAACTTATAAAAATTATGTCATACACTTAGAAACCTAGAGATAATTGTCTTAAATGAACTCTGAAATGTATAAACCCACATTCAAAAAATATCATAAGCAGAAATACACATTGTTGAGCACTTTTGCAGCGAAAAAATAATAATGAACAGCAGTCACACATCCATGTAAAACTCAGAAATTTAGGCAACCAGCCAGGGAAAACCCCAATGTGGGGAAACCCAAAGAAAGAGAGATTTTATTAGCTTCAGGAAAGTACATATCAGCAGCAAGTATACATTTTCCAGCAAGAGAATTCACTTACAGCACCCAAACTGTCCCCACAAAATCTGCCTTGAAAACTGTGCCCAAAAATCCGTAATGTTGCACGGACTCCTCCAAATCAACACCTCGAACACTGTGCCAATAGTTGTTGTACGACTGTCCTTCAACAATAAATACCCTCAAGTTGCCTCTATTTTTGTGCCTTTCTTGCCTAGAAAAACGTGCTCGCTTCTCTGTTGTACGGATTGTACGAATCCATACAGTACGATCTCCCTCACAGCAATAAATTTCAGCAACTTCAAAACAGAGTTTTGCCTTGGGAAATGTGCCCAGCTTGCTGCCCTCATTCTCCTTCTCAAGCTCTCTCGAAAATCTCTCTCAAACTCCTCTTCACTTGTCTTGCACACTACCTTAGGAATTCTCTTATAATCTAAAAGTGACCTTTCACCTTCCAAGTGTCTTTTCACCTTCCACATCCCTAAATCCAAAGGCCAAGATCTAATCTTGTCTTTACATGATCAAGGGACATGATTCATTCCCTCCAAAATAAATCACTTAAAATATTAAAGTACAAATTCACTTTATAACATAAATGCACTTTATGAAATAAAGTCACTTTAATATTAAAAGGTACACTTAATAAAAAGTCACTTTAATAAAAAACCACTTTATTACAACTTTATAAAAAACCATTACAAAGTCAAGTGCGTAGAAGTGTAAATATAAGGTCACTTCCGCATACAAGACAAAACATGCGAAGTACCTCCTAAGCTATAAAAGCTAACACTCCCTCTTAGCGAGGGATGCACTCGCTGCCATCACCATCATCCGGTCCCATCACACTGTTCACAGTAGGAGCTCCCTCTAAACCTGGAGCCAACCCCAACACCTGCACATAACTCGAACCAGAAGACCTCCTGACAGCAACCTTCAACCCTGAGCTCCTAGGAGAATCCACTCCACCTTGAGCTTATGTTCGATCACACCAACTGAGCCTCCTATCGATGCTCAGAAGAGACTACCTCTCTTCCCTCAGAATGCAAGACTGAATCCTTGCGGCCACCGCAGTCTCAGGAGCCTCCTGCTCCTCATCCGACTCTGAATCATAACATGTAGGTTGTCCTCGCAACTTGTACAACCTATCCATCCAATCACCAATCAGTTGTGGTTCAACTAGATCCACTCCCTCCCTGTAGATAAATACATGTTTCCTCTTGAACAATGTAGAATATCCAGCATCTTCCAAGGCTGAAACCGAGAGCAAGTTAACCCTCAACCCTGGAACAAACAGAACTCTATCAACCTAGAGTCCTCCATACTCGAGTCGGAATCTAACCCTTCCAACTCCACGTACAGCTAGTGCCATACCTCCTTCACTCACCACCATTCGGTCAGGACTTGTCTCTGTGATAATAAGGAATACACGCCATATTCATGTCATGTGACAAGAGGCTCCACTGTCAACAATCCACCTGCTATCACCAACAAATCCAACACTACCGACACTGGATACTTGAGTGACCAAAGAAAAGTCCATATCAAACTTGGATGAAAAGTCCTCCATAGTTGTTGTAGCAGCTATATCAGGCCCCTCTTGTTCCTTCCTCTTCTTCTTCTTCTCAAGACATTGAGAAGTAATGTGCCCCAATTGGTTACAATTGTAACATCTGACTTTACTCAAGTCCCTCCTAGAATTTTCTTTCTTCTTCCCCTTGCCCTTTGAAGCAAGAGAAGCATTCTCTTCATCAACTCCATCTCCCTTCTGTCCACTACTCTGAGATCCTTCTCGGATCTCCTCCTGAGTGAAATTGTCCCACAGTCTGCTCCAATCTGAAAGATGCTCACGACCCACCAAACACTTCACGAAGACTTCCCATTCCTTGGCGAAGCCTTTCAAGGCTATCCTCACCAACTTTGAATCTGAAATGACCTCCCCAACTGCAACCAACTCATCTTTCACTTGAGCTACCCGGTTAAGATAAGAAGCCACACTCTCACCCTTACCCATCTTAGTATCATGCAGTTTATCCTTCAAGGCCATCTTTCAGTTTTCATTCTTCGCCTCGTACTAGTTTTTCAGTGCATCCCACATCTCTTTGGATGTCTTCTTCTTAGCGAATTGTGGGATAAGGAGGTCCTTCACCCCATCCAGAATAAGCCTCTGAGCTTTGGCCTCCTTTACCTCATGTAAATCCAAAGCTATAGGGTCTGTTGTGGGAACAACGACTATGGTGTTTGTTATCCCCGATTTTTAGGGATAACTAGGAGATCATGTCTTGAGGCCCATAGGTCCTAGACATGGAGTACCGAGAGCAGGATTGACCCGAGCATAGCCCTGGAAGGCCCATCCTTTTCTTCTCTCATCAAATTCGACTTGTCACCAGCAGCAGCATCCATCACCTTCGGCTTGGTCTTGTATCGGAGGAGGTTCTTGCTCCATGAGGTAATTGGTCTGGGTATCATGGTATGTATCACTTTTGATCATTAAAACCTTTAAATATATGCATCTGATTCCTTTTATCTCTAACAACTGCTTGGATCTTACATTAGCCCACTTGACCATGCTTGGGGAGATTGACAAGGTGCCCTAGCAAGCATGTGCCCATAGGTCTTGGTTTGCCACCGGGGGGATTTCTGAGAGGCCATCGTCCGCTCCCATCATAGCACCACTATTTCATCTTATCTCCCGCTCATTTATCCCATTCCCCTTGTCCGGGCATTAGATGGACCTGTTTGTAGGGTTGCACCTTATCTCGTGGGAAGAAGGGGCTAAAGGCCTAGAAGGTAAAAGCAGCTGGTAAAAGATAAAAGCCTAAAAATGAAACCTCGAGATGCTTTGCCCAGGGATCCCCTAGAAGGCAATAAAAAGCCTCTCAACAAGAAACAGGAGAGACCCGAAAATAACAAACAAGACCTAGTCAAGAGGATAGGGAGTCTCATCACGAGCCAGCCTATTAGGTTCATGGGTACCTAACAGTATGACATTTGCCACCATCTGGTTACCACGCCAGGGCAGTGACCTTTGGTTGCATGGCCAAGGGAAAGGAGGTCTCATCACGAGCCAGCCTTCTCATCTCTGTGAAAGTACTTGTGGGTAACACTGTCAACTCTGGTCACCATGCCAAGGCAGTGTCCTCTGGTTAGCCCTTGAATAAAAAGAAGAAGAAGAAGAAAAAGCAAATAAAGGAAAAGAATAAAGGCAAGAACAGGCTTGGAAAAATTGCATCCATGACAGGTAAAGCTTGCCTTCTACAAAGGCACCCACAGATAACATTATGCATCCCTAGCTGTCACTCTACCCACATGTCTGGACATCCCCTAGCCACATCACCTCACTTACATGGCTTGGATGAAACCTTCCTGGAGACTTCCCTTTTCTCGTGGATACTAGCCCAATAGGATGTCTTGTCTTTTTCTTTAATCTTGTATTGTAGGTTTTTGTAATGTCTTTGAGCTATTGACCGATGTATCAGGGTTTTTATGCATATGTTTAATAATATTAATGATGAGATGTGATTGACATTGCTATGATCCCTGTGACTAATGAGCCCGTGGAGGGCGTAGCTTTTGATGTGCAGAACCATGCCCGACAAACAGGTACCATTTGGACCGGTACACATGGGGAGATGATCAATTCGGACCTCCATGGGGCTGAAAAGCCCACCAGATGGATGTTGAGACCCCATCAGGGGGGAGAGACAGGACGGTTGTTGATCAGAGTTTTGCATCAGAGAAGAAGAGGATGTTTCATCAAAGGCACTTTGGCAGAGCCCGACCTAGGGTGATTGACCCACTTCCAGTGAAATGTTTGCCCTGGATGGCCCAGGACGTCACCTAGGAGTTTGTGACGTCACCTTGAGCGTGTGACAGTTTGACAAGGCAGTTGGCACGTGTGGCATGATTGGGAGGCCCAAAGAGGGCCAACGTTTTGCCCTTTGGTGCTGCATTTGCCCTAAAAAGGGCTAACGTCTCCCTCAGTGGGGCTTGACGTCTTACTTTTGCTTAGTTAGGGTTTTAAAATGAACATTTAATGTAAAAACAGTATTACTTTTGATATTCTGGCCTTGTCGGCCTTTTTATAACCTAAAAAGTAAATTAGGTCATTGATACACTATATATTGAGGAGTTTTGGCCTCATTTTATCATAACACATCACTCACTCATTAGTGAGGTCTGATTTTAGCGCCCTACTTGGGTATTTTTGTTGGGTTAGTGAGGCGCACTTGTTGAAGGAAGGCATTTCTTGGCATTTTATGGTTTTTCTCTTGAAGGAAGGTGTTACAACTAGGGTTTGCATGGTTATTTCTTAAAGAAATGTAAGTATTTTTCTACAAAACTTCTTGATTGAATGGTTGTAATCTTATTTTCTTACATGTATTTATAATTTGTTGAATCAAAACCCTAGGTGACAAGCACACAAGTAGGTCCTTGTCTCATGTCCCCTAATAGAGAAATTTTCAGCCATTGAAGAAGGAAGAAAGAGCCTAGCCATAGCTACACTCTCATTTCTTCTTCTCCCTGAGCTAGCCGTACTTTCCAGAAGTCAAGAAGGAGGAGACGTCCCAGGCCTAGGTTATCTACACCTAGGGTCGTTTTTATTCTAGGGTTTAGTGATAGAGCTTTGATGTAGCAACACTCTCCCTCACTACACTCTCTTGTCTTGATTTATCTTTCATGCTAGCCACTTTTGCCAAGTTAACGTAAGGAAGGAGGAGAGAGCACGAGGCCTTGCTTTAGCAACATCGGAGTAAGCCTCTCTCCCCTAGGGATTTGATTCTGGGGCCCTGCCATAGCAGCACTTCAAAACTTTTCCTTCTAGTCCTTAGTCGTCCTCCTTCAACCCTTGCGTCCTCTATTAAATTGACTCCATTAGCCCAAAGGCATTGATCTTAGACCTCCAGCATTGAAGTGAAAGTGATCAAACAACTCTCAAACTATTTTCTAAATTGAAACCCTAACTAACTGCTAACCCTAAGTTGTTGACGTCACACCTAAATATTTTATCTTTATGCAGCAACGTCTTGTTTTAAGAGCAATTGAATGGTGATTTAGGCATTAATTGATGGTGCATTGATTTGTTACATTGAATGCCATGTCATTTCAGTATCTATTGAGGAAGTGATATTATTTGCATTGCTATATTTATAAACATTGACTTCGTCAATATTTATTGCCATAATTGCTTATTTAAATATCAGATAGTCTTATGAAGTACTAACCCATTGAATTATAGCTTGCATATATTGGTTTGTTGTTACTTTGTTCTGGGCAGGTGTTCTTCTTTGGGGATTCACTTCATTATTGGTTGTTTAGCTGGGACTATCTGTTTTGGTGGTGACCTGTGAAGGGGGAACTTTACCTTTGTCCTTTTAACTTTTGCCTCTTCAAAACTCCAGGTTATCGGGGACGTCTCCCCTGGGCCTAACCTCCCTAAAGAGAAAGAACCTCCCCATCGTAGTGACATTGGGTGGGACAGGTTCTTGTTATGCCAGTTTGACCTCCATCTTATGGCCATTTGACCTAGCTACAAACTGTGCGATAACAGTGTTGACAAAGCTTCAAATTTTGTTCTCTCTGAGAATAGTTGACATCCGAACTTTCCATTGCAAATAGTTGGAAATCCCATCCAATCGGTCCTCATACCTGATGCAAAGAGCCATCTCCCTATCAACTGTTCAAAGAAAACAACCAACAGATTTTCCCCTTCAAATCTTGCCCAAAAATAACACTACTCATTGTAACTCAGAGCCCAAGCTCTGATACCGTGAAGAAATTTAATGACAAAATCAACTTGTAAAAATTATGTCATACACTTAGCAACCTAGAGATAATTGCCTTAAATGAACTCTGAAATGTATAAACCCACATTCAGAAAATATCATAAGCAGAAATACACATTGCTAAACACTTTTGCAACGAAAAAATAACAATGAACAGCAGTCACACATCCATGTAAAACTCAAAAATTTAAGCAACCAGCCAGGGAAAACCCCAATGTGGGGAAACCCAAAGAGATAGAGAAAAAGACTTTATTAGCTTCAGGAAAGTACATATCAGCAGCAAATATAAATTTTCCAGCAAGAGAATTCACTTACAATACCCTAATTGTCCCACAAACTCTGCCTTGAAAACCGTGCCCAAGAACTGTTGTACAGCCTCCACCAAATCAGCACCTCGAATTCTGTACCAATCTCTTGTTGTACGACTTGTTCTGTACAGTTGTCCTTCAACAGTAAATACCCTCAAGTTGCCTCAATTTCCATGCCTTGTCTCGAAAAACGTGTGCACTTCTCTGTTGTACGGACTATACGGATCTGTACAGTACGACCTCCCTCAACAATAAATTTCAACAACTTCAAAACAGAGTTTTGCCTTGGGAAATGTGCCCATCTTGCTGCCCTCACTCTCCTTCTCAAAGCTCTAGGAAATCTCTCTCAAACCCCTCTTCACTTATCTTGCACCCTACCTTAGGCATTCTCTTATAATCTGAAAGTGACCTTTCACCTTCCAAGTATCTTTTCAACTTCCCCATCCCTAAATCCAAAGGTCAAGATCTAATCTTGCCTTTACATGATCAAGGGACATGATTCATTCCCTCCAAAATAAATCACTTAAAATATTAAAGTACAAATTCACTTTATAACATAAGTGCACTTCAAATTCACTTTATAACATAAGTGCACTTTATGAAATAAAATCACTTTAATATTAGAAAGTACACTTAATAAAAAGTCACTCACCACTTTATTACAACTTTATAAAAACCCATTACAAAGTCAAGTGCCTAGTAGTGTAAATATAAGGTCACTTCCGCATACAAGACAAACATGCGGAGTACCTCCCGAGCTATAAAAGCTAACATGAGGGGGGGGTTTCCCGTGAGGTTTTCCCTCTTTTCTCACTTTATTTCAGTGTTCATTAGTTGCATTGTTCATGGGTACCTAACATGGCCTATGTTGTCGGGACCCATTCATTATTTATACTCCTTAGTAGTGTTCAAGGGGGGTGTTGGAGATATTACACACTCACCTAGAATTATTTTCCTAAGTTTGATAGTCCAATGTTGTGAACGCTTCCTTAGCTGAAAATATTCTCTCTAGAGAATATTCCCCTACAAAATAGGATGTTCCTCTTCAGTTTAGAGTCAATTACACTCAGTTAGACTAGTGGAAGTCACTCATGCATGGCAACCTCGGTTTTATCACCAACAGTTGCATGTGTTTCTCTCACTTCCACATGTGTGACTCAGTGAACTAATGATTGCATGGACCAGTTAACTAGGACTAGGTGGCAGTTGACTCCAATGACAGCCGTGTGCAAGATCTCTCTAGTACACTCCTAATGCACATTAGTTGACTACTATGGAGAGTTAGTTGTGTGATACAAAGTATATCACTTGTATTGTATCATTCATTCATTTGGTTAATACATTTTCTCATTCTTTACTCTCCAATTTTTCTCTCGTCTTCTCTATTTTGCAAGTTGTGTGCGTTCTTCTGCTAACTAGATCTCTTCTGCAGGTACTCACCACATTCTACAGCAACGTCATTGCCATGTTGTGAGGCCATCTAGCTTTGCAAGTTGATTGTAGACTTAACTGATCAAATGTTGGAGCCCATTGTTGTGTACCGTGACAGTCGAAGTTGCATCAGCCATCAAGCTCCCTGAGAATCCAGCATTTCCTCATTGCACCAAGCATGTTGATATCCAGTACAATTTCTTTGGAGATAGAGTACAATTTCTTTAGATATAGAGTACAGAAGGGAGCTATTGTTCTTGCTTATGTTCCCACTCATTTGTAGGTTGTCAATATTATAATGAAGCCCCTTGCAAAGGAGAAGTTCGAGACTCTGAGAGAGAAGCTCAGCTCGGTTTTAGCTGTACATTAATTATACGACTGCAGAACTGTGTATCATGTGCATGTAAAATTACAACAATTTGATTACTTTGGTAGATAAAATGAGCACACAATAGATCTTAGAACTTGCAGTCAAATCTAGGTGTGTTCTTCACATCAGGTGAAATTTGAAAGCAAACTCTTGCTCGTCAATATTTGAAATCCAATTAAAGGCAATATTTGAGACAATTTACTGAAAACAGTAACCTAATTGGAGTATGCATATTGCTAAATGTTCCCACCACCATAAGCTGTATATGTGCTGCACACATTCTTTCCCAGTGGAAAAAGATAACCCAAAAATGTCATACATAAATCCCACTCAAATTATTTGAAAATAAAAAACCTTTGAAGAGACAATTTTAGTCCCTAAACAATTAAATATCATTAGATTATTGTGAACACTTGAATTAACATACAATTTCTGTCGCATCAACACGGGTACCAACAATCTTCAGTCGGACTTCAGTGTCTCTTTGTATTCTCACCTGCAGGGAGGAGGACAAAATAAATATTAACCCTGCCGTATAATTTGGCACAACAAATCTTGACTATAATGCAATAAAATCACAGCACAACTCCATGAACTAAATTATACACACTCAACCATCCACTTGAACAATTCACTGTTATGACTTCAATCTGCTGGAAAACATTCTTATTAATAATAATAATAATAATCTAATTTTAAGGTCACAGACAAGCCAGACACCAAATTGGTGTATGAGACCCCCTTGTTTGTCGGACAAGGGACGCCCTCCAAGCAACTCCAGGACACATGCAGTTTGCCAATAATACAACAAAATCTGGTGAAGATAGGCTCGCTTCAGTGTTGTTCTAACTCTATTATTGCTGTTATTCATAAAAGAAAATGCTTAAACGGGATGTAACAGTTTTCCTGAAGTTACCGTCCACTAAAATCTGCTGTTTCTATTCCTGTAACTAGCATGCAAGTGGTGGAAAGTAAAATCTGCATTCCTACAACTTCTAGAAACAGCCAGTTAGGGTGCTGATCCTCAACGGCTATTGATTGTTATTGCTGGAAACCCACTCAAGTCACTGCTGTTGCATTAATCACTGCTAAAAAAAACAGCCTCACTAAAGTGCTGTTTCTGAGGCAACTCACTGTCCTGGCTGAGTGTAGTCACCATGCAAGGATTAAGAAATTAAGCGAAAGAAAAGAAAAAATGAATGAGCAAAAGGACAAAATAGGAGAAAAAAAGTTGGGGAATGGAAAATGAAACTACAAGTACGCTTGGCCTTCCCATTACCCTAGCATTGCCTGTATCCTCTTGGGAATTGACTCGCAAAGGATCTTTTTTTGGTAGAGAGGAGAGGATGTAGAAGAGGACGCTAGGACGCTAGAAGAGACTGCATTGTAACCTTGCAATCGTCAAAGATAAAGACTGGGCATGACCTTTCGAAGCTGGTTTTCTTGTTTGGGTTCCACAGTAAAATCTATGTTTATCCATTGTGGTTAAATGTTACATCTATTGCATGGATTGTGGATTATTGTTTTTGCATTTTGATAATTCCATGGCTTAGTCGAGTTACTATCGTATTGAATTAGTTGGGCATTTTAATTCGTGGTGTGCCTGAATCAATCTCGTTAGAAGTTACCCCATTTTCCAGCATTATCATATGGATTAATTCGAAGCAATGTTGAACCCCAAGAGTCACAACAAATCCCACCAATTAGTTGACCCTTTACTTACTTAAATTGATGGCTCTTTACATCACATTAAATAAATCATTGTTCAGAATCATGTGATTCATATATCTATAATAGTACTGTGATTGTGTTATTGTTAACTTTTGCTTGAAATTCATTCTTGTCAACTGATTATCTAACTACAATAGTTAGGACAATGAGATCGTTCATCCAATTGCTTGAATGAGATCGTTAGCTATGATCAAAGAGTTGTTCCATAGTTGATTTCCCCAGCCCGAATTGCTGTTTTCAGCTCCATGTGTTTAGTAATTAGCTTATTACTCTCAAGACCATTGGACACCTTGCGAAGACCTAGGGTATATTCTGCATTCACCAAAATTGAATTGCTCGATCAATATGTACCTCTATCCAAATTGAACATGTTCACTGAGCCTATACTATATAATGGTACGACCTTTGGAAACAGGGAGTCCTGGGTATCCTCTCATTGATCAGTCTCGGGTTGTTGTTTCCAACCCCCCATCACCATGCCTCTTATTCTTTTATATAGATATCCGACAAGCAATGTGGGAGTTGAATACCAATTGTGTGGTTGATGAGGAAGGAAGCAGAATTCTTCAAGCATGGTATCTCCTCTCTTTTCGACGACATTGCAGATCTATTTAACCATGTTATTTGCTTGGGATTCCCATTAGCCTGGTTCCATCACTCTATTCACACGATACACAAGTCAGGTGACAGGACTCATCCAAACAACTACAGAATGATCATGGTGGGCCACACTTTCTCCAAGCTCTATGCTACCACCACCCTTTACCTATATCTATTAGAGGAGCTTGAGAGATGTCACCTTAGAGCTAGAGGGCAAGCAAGTTTCCAACCTGGGCACAAAACTATTGACTATATTCTCACCCTCAGGGCCATCATTAAGGAGGTGAGACACTGCTCTTTGAAACTCTTTTGCTTCTTTGTAGATTTTTAGAAAGCTTTTGACTCAGTTACAAGGGAGGCTTTTTTCAGCAGCCTTGTGACATTGGAATATCCGAGACCCTTATCACAGCCATCAAGCACCTCTATGAGTTCATTCTAAACTACCTTCGCACTATGCACTGGCTATCCAATTTCATTTGGAGCACCTTTGGGGTGAAAGAGGGGTGCCCTCTCTCCCCGACTTTGTTTAGAATCGATATTGACGAGTTGGAGTCGTTCTTATAGGAGCACATTCAGACTGGGGACAATTGTCTTCTTCATCAGGTCCTAATCTCCATCCTCCTTTTCATATATGATGTGATCCTCCTGGCCTCTAACCTGAAGGGCTTGAAGAGAGTTAGATGCCCTATCCAAATTTTGTGATCTTGGATACATGATGGTATACCCTTCTTGGAGATGTGGTGGACATTGATGCATGGAGGTCATTAACATTGGGGTTCCTTGAAACTCCATGTCAACCAACAAAGTAGCCATTGTTTTGTGTGCTTGGTTCCTTTAGTGAATTTCTTGAATTGTTGTGTGGAGCATGAACTATAGCCCAGATTGGACCATAACTTATTTTCTCTACATACTGGACAATTCGTGGCATGTGTAATTGTTAAATCATTGGTCTGTGTAATGTTGTTGTGAATGATCAGTTTTGTATTTCTACAGTTTGCATTGAGTACGTTTGCATTTGATAAACCATTGGCTACAACACTTTCTTCAAGTTGTCTCCTGGTCATTCCTTGTACTGTCCAAATCTTGAGGCATTTCACTCACCCTCGAGATTGTTGGCATTGATGTCACCTACAACCATACATGTGTAAGATTTGTCAACTATTTGAGCAGAAAGTGTTGTGATTGCACACAAAGAATGTCATTCAATTGACATTGTTGCTGAGACAAAGTGTTGTGTAAGCATGTGCAAACAACATAGTTGTTCATGTTGCAAGCAATTGATCTCAGCATAAGAAGGCAATCCACATTTCCCTTCGTTTAATTTGTTGTGTGATGGCATATTGATTGTTGGGATCTCACTGTTGAATGGGTGTTGTATACATTGAACAAGCAAAGACAAGAATTCAACTTGGTTTCCATTGGCCATGAGCCAAAGTTGAGAGCTATGTTCCAAAGAAGCAAACAGGAGGCACATTGATAAAGAGCTTGGTTTTACTTCAAAGCCTTTAGAGACCAAAAGCCTCTCAACGGGAGGAATGATTTGAAATAGATCCGAAACAACGAATGGCATAAGACTTAGTCACACAAGTCGTTGACAAAATTAAGGGTGCACAAAGACAATGTGAGCATTAGGAAATTAAACAAAAGAAAGAAAAAAATAATAATAAGCAACAAGACGAAATAGAAGAAAGAACATTGAGGAATCGGAAATGAAAGGAAAAGGATGGCTGGCCTTCCCTTTACCCCAGTGTTGTCTATATCTTCTCGGAAATCGACTCAAAAAAGGTATTTTTTTGGCATAGGGGAGAGAATATAGAAGAGAACGTTGCCTATGTAAATTGTTGAATGGCCCAAAGAGCAATGAGACTGCATTGTAACCTTGCAATTATCAAAAATAATTCTGAACAATTTGGGTTTCCAGGGTAAAATCTTTGTTTCTCCATTGTGGTTATATGTTGCGTCTAGACTCTATTGTATGGATTGTGGATTATGGCTTGTGCATTTTGACAATTCAATGTGGCTTGGTCGATTCACTATTGTATTGAATTAGTTGGGCATTTTAATTCGTGGTGTGCATGAATTGATGTTATCAGAAGCTACCTCATTTTCCAGTGTTCTCATATGGGTTAATTCAAAGGAATATTGAATCCCAACAATCACAAGAAGTCCCACCAATCAATCAATCTCTTGCTTGCTTAAATCAATGGATCTATTCACCAAGTTAAATCAATCATTATTCAATACAATGTAATTCATATATTTATAACAGCAGTGTGACCATGTTATGGTTAACTCTTGCTTGAAAATTCACTCTAGTCCATTGATTGGTTAACTACAACAGTTATGACAATCATATCGTTCATCCAATTGCTTGAATGAGATCATTGGCTATGATTGAAGAGTTGTTCCATAGTTGCTTTCTCCGACTCGAATTGCTATTTTCAGCTCCCTATTTTTAGTAATTAGCTCTCTCTAAAGATTGTTGGACACCTAAACAAGACATGGAGTATATTCTACATTCAACACCATCAAACTACTCAAGTAGTTAACTCATAAGTTACTTGAAAAGGGGAATGGCTATGTAAGTTGATTTAGATGCCAAATGCATGCATCTAGCAAAAAACAATGGGAGCTACATATATAGCCCCATGGACCAAAAATCTTGTGATTCTAGGTATAAGTCAATGGAAGTCTTTGGTGCATTATCTACGGATACCACCAGAAACTCTATACTCTTAGTGTTTACCAATAGTCAAACATATGTAGATACATCTGAAACAAACAAATATTTGACTGGAATTTAAAATAAACAAGTCTTAAGACATCAATTTTCATTATAGTAATCAAATCATGATCAAGTCAATCTCCCAGTTCAATGAAACTCACTGTATACAGAAGCACATGTTACTATGCATTTACAAACTTACAGATCCATCAGAAGTGGTATAACTAGGAGTGTCTCCAGATTGGAACTCCATATCATCTGGTATCAACTGAATCACAATACCAATATTTGTCAGCTAACAACACATCTAGCTCATGTAATAAAATATGCAGAAAACTACCAAAAGACTGTCATTAAAAAATTAAACAGGAATATTCCAATGCAACTAAAGGCTATGATAAAAAAAGCAAAAGAAAAAAGAAAACTACAAAACCCCCAGCAAAATGCCACCTTGACAAATGCCATGAGAAGAAAATTACATCTAGAAAAAAAAAACAAAGTTGAAAGATTTTAACTATGAACATGATTAGGCAACTTAAGCTCCATTTGACATAACCATAAAGAAATGAATTTGGCATTTTTCACAGTAGATATGAACCTAAAGATGCACTTTGTTTAATGCGTGAATTGTATTGCTTGGTCTTGATCCTGGCGCTGAACCTTCACACTAGGTTAAAAATTGATTTGTTTATGTTTGATGATAATCCAACACTCGCAAGACTTATGTCGCTTATAAACCTCCTCCCAATAGAGTCTAACACAACTGTATTTGAGAATGATTTTGGGCAAGATAGACTATTGTTGGTTTTTTTTTTTATTTTGCAGCAAATAAACTCCAAACATATATCAAGCAAGGCACGCCAGAAGTTTACACTCAAGAAACCCCTGAAGAAGAAATTATATTTAATCATTCATTACCAGTGTGTGTGTTTCTATTGTACAATCGGTACCCTATATAGAATAGGTGACCTAACAATATGTCATAATAAGACATTCAATTCAACCATCTCCAATAATCTATCCCTAAATCTCTCAACTGATTCGATGAAATCCTCATCCCTAACTTCTCTCATTGTCCTCATCTTTGATTTATACCTAAACATTGTGTGTGGTGTACATCATTAACATATCACAATGTATTCATCAAATATCACAAGTAGGAGTTAATCTTTCATACTCCCTCTTAACCAATACTTGTGATTTCAATATTCAATCATTATTTTCTCTCTTCAACTAGTCCAATCTCTGTCTTCTTCTTCTATGCTCATTGTCTTCAATCTTCATCTTTGGTCTTATTCATTCTTCATCTTCAAGCTTTACATTTGGTTCATTCTGATCTCTCTCGCATTGAAATTTGTACCTACAAAAAATATCATATTTGTTGATTTCCATATAAAAAAGTCACCATCCACCAAAATACATGGGTCGCCAAACACTATATTCGTCAGTTCTCTAGGAAACTTTTTCTCATACATGGTTCATCAACAATTCTTGATTCACAAACCTTCATACTTGTACCGTTTACTAACCATCAATCTTAAACAATCATCTCGGGTTTTCTTTGGCTAACCATTTAACCATATCTCGAATTTTTGCAGGTTACTCTCAACCATTACATCCTCTAGGGTTTTACATTGGTTTACCCTTAACCATTTTAATTCTCAAGTGATTGTCAGCTTTCCTCGACCCATTCATTGCACTAAGTGGTTTTTGGTTTACCACAAAATATCAACAACCATAATTATGGGGGGTATACTTTCCTTATCAAGGCTGACAACCATTACATCATCATTTACTCAAGTACATATAAAAACTTTTCATCATACATGTTCATCTGAGGCTCTATTATAGCCCTTTTACAAACAAAGAACCATGACCATCTTCTTTTCCATCATCAAAACAATATTATCAAGCAGGATCATCAAACTTCTTAGGAATTTCATTTTCTATGGATTCACTTTAGCTTCTTTTGCAACTCAATTTTTGACACATGGTATTATTTTCACTACTTATTATTTTACCTTGCTTTTGTTGCTTCAAACTTTCTTCCCTATCCTTGCCTCTTTTCTCTTCAAAATTCTGTTACCACTTACTTCTTTTGTTCGTGCCTAAGTGTTTGTCTTCTTCTTTGTTCATCTTGCTTTTGATGCATCGTCCCTATCAAATTTTGCCTCTTGTTATCTTCAAAATTATGTTACCACTTACTTCTTTTGTTCGTGCCTAAGTGTTTGTCTTCTTCTTTGTTCATCTTGCTTTTGATGCATCGTCCCTATCAAATTTTGCCTCTTGTTGTGCTTCATCAGAAGTTTGTCCTCTTCTTTATGTACTTGCATAAATGTTTTTGTTGGAGTGATATCAAGCTCCAACAAGACAACCTATGACCTTGGCTTGGCAAAATTAATTGACGCACCACTATCACGGTATGACACAATTAAAACTTTGACTTGACTTTTATTGACTTTAACGTGCCTTTGACATTTACTTGACTCAATTAGACTCTCAACCTAAATTTGTCTTTGACTTTTTACATCAATAACCACTTGACTTTGGCTTTGGCTTTCACTTGACTTTGACTCTTTACATTAATAAACACTCAACCTTCCACTTGACTTTGGCTTAAATTTGGACTTTTTACATCAAAAAAATCTTATAATAATATTCAATTTCCAAGATTTTTGCAAACTTGACTTAACTTGACCTTGCCCTTTTACATTATTGACATTTAATAACTTCATAAGTCCATGATGATGGTATGCCTATGACTTTCATGGCATGTTCACTTTAATGGTTCCCTTCATTTTTGGTGGGATTAAAAAAAAAGACAATGGGACCATTAATAATATAGTGAATTCAATTGATCTTCTCGTAACCAAAACCATTGCATATCATCCCGATCTCACACTCTTGTCTTCGGTACTTATTATTTTAATTCAAAAGTGGATCAATAATATAAAGAAAAACTAGTCTTGTGCCATTGATCAATGTGATAAGATTCAAACAAAAAACACCTATACCTTGAACATTGTGCCTTTGTTCTTTCCAGTTGGCTTGTGTTGCTCGTGGATGTCCTTCTCTTGACTATGATGCAACTTTCTTTCCTCCTCGATATGCCTACTTGAAGATGAATTATTTCATCTCACTTAATTAGATCTACAATTAGATCAATCATACATAGTTCTTCTTCACCATACTCAAAGCAATACCAAAAGTGGCAAAGAGATGAAAGAGTTCCTTATTTTCAACATCTTCAACAGGTATACATACAGCTCCACAAATACACATTGGGTCTCCTCAACAGTTCAGGGTATGCATTATCTTTTGTTCAATGCATACGCATCAATTCATGCAGCATCATACACAACATCTACTTGTAGCTAGCACAGTCTGGTACGACCATCATTGTTCCCAATCTTCTGCCCATTCTTCTTTTGAATCTTGCCATATGCTAAAGGTCCATCAAGAGGAAATCACAAACAAATAGTCTATCCAGATTTGACGTCCACTTTTATTTTCACACAACGAACTCACAACAACCCCGACCCTTTTTTTCACAATTTCACGACAAGAATCCATCTTTCACCATGTTCAAGACATTCTAAGGTAAAAAGTGTTGTCTTCTTCTTTGAATCAACCGAGCACAATTTTCAAAATTCCTTCTTTCTTGTGTTGCAATCGAGATTATGGTAGTCATAATTTCCTTGCTCCTACACCCCCCACCCAAGGGTCATACAACTGAATCCCCCTATCGTACTCGAGGACTCCAACAACAAGCCAATGCAACCCACGTCGCCCCCCTTGCCATCGGTCATCATATCTAGGAGACCATGACCTCATTGGCTTCATCTTCAAATATCTCTCTCTCCTTGACTAATATCGAGTTGTCTAGCTCCTACCTTGGACACTCTCATTTTGTATCACCATATCTATGATACTGTCATATACACTTTATTTTTGGTCTTAGCTAGACTTAACCTTGTTAGATTGTACTTTACCTAGACTGTACTTTTTGTTTTCTTATGTCTTTCTTTCTCTCATTATATAGGAGCTACTTTTGCACTCCCACATTGTATTCACACCGGATGTATCCTTTAGTCCCATTAACCTACTTTTGTGGTCAATTGTTGGACATTAATAAAACTATCTTATCTTATCTTAACTTATCTTGCAAATCGAATCAGTTGAAACAATGTTCTAGCCTTCTCTATGATCTCGATAGCAAATTCGTTGCATGCTTTGCTCGATTCTCTCTTGACCTTCACACTACGATGCAATTCATCCTTTTAATCCTTGCAAGTGATGTTCAATGCTAATTCTTCGTGTAGGCGCATAAATCATCCTAGAATTCCACTTGGCTCTTGTAGCGTCGTTGCTAGGAGGATTCTATATTCACTAATAGAATACAAAATCATTGCTTAAAGAGGTCTCAACTCCTACTAACCTTCCTTCACAAACGAAGCAATGGTCAAGTCCTTAAACAAATTCTCAAACAATTAGCACCAAATATAAAATCTCTCTTGCAATACTTGTCACTATGCAATCTATAAGAGTCTTCTAAAACAGAATGGACAAGATAAGACAATTTTATTAATGTCTAACTAATGACCAAAAAAGTAGGTCAAAGGGACTGTTGAGTACAATGATGTCATTACAAAGGAGGAGTACCAAAAGGTCTCCTATAAAGGCAAGATGCAGAGAGTAAAATGAAAATACAATGAAATAAGGTGAAGCCATAGAAAGTGAGATCTATGTTGTTGAGACATGAAGAACCCTCGACCTCAAGCCTAGAGACATAATCAGACAAGGAGATATATTGTAGGAGAAGATCCACGAACGAGGAACCAGAGGTGATGAAATAGGTCAGTCATGGAATGGACCCATCTCTCCTACCATCCAAGGCCGAATGAAGAAAACTGAGTATAGTAGGATGTCTAGGGGGGAACTGGTGGGATGCATGAATCATCCATAGCGTTGCTGACTAGAAGAGGTAGTATCCCGACAAGGCCTAGGGGATCTTGTCCATCTCGAGTGTGTTTGTAGGAATTCTTGGAAACAATCTTCAGATAGTGCATATACAATGAATTGGGTGTAGCTTGAGTGGTTGTAAGTAAATGTTGTTACCCTCCCCACCCAGGTTCAAATCCCACTTTGTGACATGTTGGCTCTTGGTGAGCTAATTGTCGATAGCTATATATGATTTTTTCATGAATTGTTAAGATAACCTTGTGCCCTAAAGAATCTAGGGTTTACCCTAGGTACCATCCTAAAAATGAGGGGCAGTGCTCAAGAGGTTTCCCCTCAAAGATATTCCTTGGAAAAAAAATGTTGCACATACAACACCACAACAATTATACAATCATGGCCTTTATACAACATTGCCTTAAACTACTGACTTGGCTTGATCATGCATTTCCTAGGTTTCTTTATTCCCATATCAATCTTTAATAGCATAAATGTGTGAATAGATCAACATGTTCTCTTGATCAACAATTCCGAAAAAAATGGTTTTCAAAGAAAAAGTAACAATTGTTGGGTATGTGTTATATTCTTTGCATGACGCACCTGGGGGAGGTGCTAGCCCCCCCCCCCTTGCCTGGGGGTTTAGGGGTAGAGCCCCAAAAAAAAAAAAAATTGGCGGTTTTTGGTGTCCATTTTTAGCAGTTTTTTAGCACATGGTTTTCACCAATGGTTTTCT
The DNA here is from genome assembly GCA_000966675.3 of Picea glauca. NCBI lineage: Eukaryota > Viridiplantae > Streptophyta > Pinopsida > Pinales > Pinaceae > Picea > Picea glauca. Next base: position 198,124 of record JZKD02S1676404.1, on the reverse strand, counting down.
AATTACGGTTAAGGAACTAGAGTTGTTGACTAATCTGGGTCAATGGATTAGAGGTTTTGGATGCCACAGGATCCTATATATGAAGATGGATGATGAATAAAGAATTAGAGGTGCGGCTCTAAACAGGTTGTTGGTTTTCCCGGTTTGTGTTTCCAGAGTAAAATCTCTATGTAATGTGTGTGTGCCATTGTATCTTTTCTGTTTTTATTAAGATTCTATTTGTTGTAATTAATTGTATAAGGTTAAAATCTACAATAACCTCAAGTTTGGCAATGCTCTTGACAGCATTCTTTTCACAAACCTTTCATTTCAAATCTCAATCTTCTACCTTGGGCTTTCTAATTCCAATGCCAACATTCTTCTCATTCTTCAAGAACTCCTATGGATCATAACAACACAACTTACTAACACCAGCATTATCACAATCTTCATTCTTTGAGACCTCCCATGGGTCACTACCATACAACTCTGATAGAAAACGTTGGGTTTGAGATTTAGCAACAAATACATGCAAACATATATCAAGCAAGGGACACCAAGAGTTTACAGTAAAGAAACCAGCAAAGGAGAAATTCTATTTAATCATTCATTACCCATGTATGTTTCTATTGTACGATAGGTTTCTTTATATAGAATAGGTAACCCTAACAATATGTCATAATAAGACGTTCAATTCAAACATTTCCATAACTATCTCCAGTAATCTCTCCCTAAATTTCTCAATTGATTATATGAAATCCTCATCCCTGACTTCTCTCACTGTCCTCATCTTTGATTCATATGTAGAATTATGTGCGGTCTACATCATTAACATATTACAATGTGTTCATCAAATATCACAAATAGAAGTTAATCCTTCAACTATGAACTAGAGAACAACCAGGTGGATCAGTAATAACACCTTTACATTTTATATCTTTCCAGCTACAAGGAAATGCGTTCATTGAAGAAGAGAATGGTACAAACTTCAAAGGCACTATTCAAGTTCACTAGTCCTCCGCTGCAATTCCAGTACCTGCTATGTAAAGTATAAGGGAATCGGTCATTGATTTGTTCAAAAAGGACTTGACATTTAAGTTTGGGTGTCCCTGTAAAACCAACTGCAGATGACAGATCCCCTGAAGAAGCCTTCGATGAGGTTAAGCTTCTTTACCTGAATGCACTTTTGGTATGCTATTTAAAGTGTGCTCAAGGAAAAGTCACAGCCCCAAGTAGGTTACTGTTTCTTTGCAATTTGTCATCATATAGCCCTATGAGTGCTTTGAGAAATAAGATATTTTCCCTCCTTGAAGTTATACATGCTTCTGTCTGAGCAGAGGGAAGATACCTGACAGATTTTGCCCTGTTTTTCATACTCAATGGCTTATTGCCTAACCATTGATCTTTGTTGGATTGGATAGATAAATATTGATCTAGGCTCATTGAAGGAAATTTCTCTTTATTCTTTTTTCTAAAGTGGATTTTTCATCATAGAGCTTTTAAGGAAATGAGGAAGAAAAGGAGAACACCAGTCTGACAGAAGAACTGAAGACCTAAAAAGAGTTGTCAGACTTTAGTGGAATAGAATTGTTCAACCCCTTTGGGAGCCTCAGACAAAGCTGCAAATTAGACAATAGCAAAACAGGGTGGATCTAAATCCTTGACTGAACAGGTGAAGAAAATGAAAACTTTATACCTTTTTTTCCTGAAAAGGAAGCATGTTAAGAACCTGGACAAGAAATGACTGCAGTATAATCAGAGGAATGGAAATCCCAAACTAGAAAAATCTAAGAATCCAAAAAATCTAGAAAAAGGGAGCTAAATCCGGTCTGGTTAAGAATACGGTTGAGTCCCAACTTCCGATAACTTTCAACTGTTCTTAAAAACATTTTAGTGAATCTGTCTCTGTTGTCTATGTATATTGGTCATATGATGTATATCTACAGTAAGCATGAACCTGTGGGTCATGCTTCTCTGGTGTTGAATTTTAATGAAGATTTGTACCTTGGACAAGTGGTTCCTATGGGTTTTTAAACTTTTACCTAGGGGATGTGGTACACAACTTAAAAGTGGGTCTTTTTTCATAAAGTCACTTTATACGTGGTAAAGTGAACTTTAAATTAGAAAATGAAAAGTGACTTAGGAACTTTAAGCACCAAGTGGGTTTTTATTTAAGTTGGGTGAGTGAAATTAAATAAAGTGTATTTAATGGAGCATTTAATTCTCACCATTGATCTTGGGCAATGTGAGCCCTTGGATCAAAAAGGGAAACCTAACCGTCACTTAGGGATTCTAAAGGAGGAAAAAGGCCAAATGAGCATTCATTCTTTCTTGGACAGATTGAGAGATTGAGAGAGAGCAAGAACAGGAGAAGGGTTTCTATTTTCTGAAGAGGAAAGGGCAGCAAAGAGGAGGCACAATTTTCAAGGCAAAGCTGGGCACACAAATCGAGGCAGCCAGCAGCATTAATTAATCCGTACGGTACGGATTTGATACAGCAGGGATTTCTGTACCTGTTACACACTCCACAGCACGCAAAACGAGGTTAAAAAAAGGGCGCATTTATTAGTCCGTACAGTCCGTACGAACGCTGTACAAGAGCAGCAAATTCTGGGCACAAATTTCCAGAAATTCGTACAGTCCGTACGGTACGGCTGTGTGTGCACGTTTTTCGAGGTGGCTGTGATTGGTTTTCTTCCTGTACATTTCCAGCACGGAAATCGAAGGGAAGAGATAAGTAATTGCTGTTGGTTTATTTTTGCTGATGTAATTTCCAGAATTTGAAGAAATAAGAAGAACTCCTCTCTCTCACTGGTTTTCCCCAC
>JZKD02S1676404.1:170022-191118 GCA_000966675.3 Picea glauca | reverse complement strand
GGAAAAAGGCCAAATGAGCATTCATTCTTTCTTGGAGAGATTGAGAGATTGAGAGAGAGCAAGAACAGGAGAAGGGTTTCTATTTTCTGAAGAGGAAAGGGCAGCAAAGAGGAGGTACGATTTTCAAGGCAAAGCTGGGCACACAAATCGAGGCAGCCAGCAGCATTAATTAATCCGTACGGTATGGATTTGATACAGCAGGGATTTATATACCTGTTACACACTCCACAGCATGCAAAACGAGGTAAAAAAAGGGCGCATTTATTAGTTCGTACAGTCCGTACGGACGCCGTACAGGAGCAGCAAATTCTGGGCACAAATTTCCAGAAATCCGTACAGTCCGTACGGTACGGCTATGTGTGCACGTTTTTCGAGGTGGCTGTGGTTGGTTTTCTTCCTGTACATTTCAAGCACGGAAATCGAAGGGAAGAGATAAGTAATTGCTGTTGGTTTATTTTTGCTGATGTAATTTCCAGAATTTGAAGAAATAAGAAGAACTCCTCTCTCTCACTGGTTTTCCCCACACTGGGGTTTTTCCAGGGTCGATTTGACCAAAAAATCTATTGTGTCATTAAATGTATGCTTGCTGATATATTTTCTGAGTTTTAAGACAGCCATAGAAAAGATTATTTATTTCATGTGTTTCAGTCAAAATTTCATTTCGAAATTTAATGCATRTTAATGTTTGCAAATTTCATTAATATTGGGAAAAGGGCATTAAACATTTTGGAGTGATAAGGTGTGATTGAAACCGGGATTGGGGTAAATTGCAGGGTGAGAAAACACTAAGAAAAATCAACATCTGGAATAACTCAATATTAGGAAATTCATACTTCTCCATTTGTAATGCTAATAAAATTAGGTTTCGATCAAAATAACGATTTCTTCATCGGATCTTTTTTTATTGTTCTAAGATATACGGAAACTGTACTTGGCAGGACTGCAAACATGTTTTATTAGAAGTAATGCATTTGTTTGGAACGATATTTAGGTTAAGAACTGACCCTAGTTCATTATCAATTAGTGGCCTTATCAAGAACAGATCGATAGGTCTATGAAGGAAGATATGAAAAGACAAAACAGAGAATATGAGTAGCAACAAATTATCTTCCTTTGTTCATCTATGAAGTTAATTGGTCTATGCTTCAATTGTAAAATTGCCTGGGTCAGCTACAGCAATCATTCAAATGAATAGGTTAAGATTTTTCTGTCCTCAGCCACCTCTATCAACAGACTTCATGCAGGGACCAGGACCAGATTGTATTGATAATATAGAAATCCATCAAACAATAGTTTTTCTATCTACCTTTAGTGGTTAGGGATAGCTAGAAACCTTGGGTTTGATAGGTAAGTAAAGTCTCATATAAGAAAATGCACATCATGGCGATGCTATGGCTACAGTGCAGCACAAGCATTTGAGTTCTGGAACTACAAAAGGGAAAGAGAAAACTAAGAGGGAGAAAGATTTTTATTAATTTTATTATTATTGAATCTCTATAAGAAAAGTGTACAAAACTTATAAAAGAGGCCAACAAAGAAATATACTTCCGAAACAGCTATTGTTACTTTGTAAGCATTAAGGACATTTTACCCATTGAATCTGAGGAAGAAACGGTGCCATAACAGGAGCTATTGGGAAACCATAAACATATATTAGAAAAAAGTGAAAAACTTCTGACCTAACTATTTGTAATAGTAATGAATATAGGCCAAATTAGCAATTGAAGATTCTTCATCTGACACTTTATGCAACTGTACCCAGCCTCAAATATGAAAAAACAGGCTGGATGAACATTCTGTTTATGCATAATTATCATTGAAATGAGTTAGCAAAGGGGCAAAACATATAAGTTGGAGATACATTAGGATGCATAGCCCCACTTGATGTTCGAGCAGATCAGACTCCTTAAAGGAAAATTATACTTTGATTGTTTGAAAACTGAAAGATCGCACAATGGCGTAATAACACAAGATGTATAGATAGAAAACCCTTGAAACTTACATGATTAGAAACAAAGATTTGGACAGGTCCCGCTTCGGCAAAGAATCCCATCTGTAAAATTACAGAATAGATATAAGAATATGAAGCTTGGCATCCTACACTCAGAGATAAATTTCAATAAATGAGAAACAATAAATTAACTAGCAGTGACTGACAGCCTGTTATTATGCAACCTCCAACATTTGTACAAAAAAAGCTAGTCAGCATATCAGCGCTCTCTCTCTCTCTCTACTATTGTATTCAATCATATGGTAGCCTTTCTCCTTTCCAAAAGCCTAACGGATATCATATAGGTATGTCTTGTTACTACACACCATAGAAGTGCATATGAGAAAATTAATTAAATTAGGATGAAACATGAAAATTCCATTAAAACATACCTTATTCACCATTGTGACTACAGCTTCCAAAATCTCCCCTTTAAAAGGTCTGAAAATCACACACTGGTATTTGACTGGGAATGTGACAAATCCAGTCCCCTCACGAATAAGTCCCTTTCCAATGTTCTCAACTCCAGTTATTGCAACTACGAATCCATAACGGCCACTGAATAACAAGAATATTTCAAAAAAAGGCAAATTAGAGTTTCATGTATTTGGGAAAATTTAGGGTTACTCCGATCTTAGATGGCACTGCACGACAGACAAATAAATAATTTATATGAAAGCAGATACTAACTCTCTATGGATGAATATTCTAAAACCCATCCATCCATGAGAAATTTGACTGTCATCTCAGCTTCTGATTCTGCTAGCAGGGAATTTGCACTAAGGCACACTTTCAGATGAATAAAAGCTGAAGAGGAGAAAAGAAGAGAGCAGAAGGCGGATAGTAGATTTCCTGCCATGTCCAATCTATCTCGAGGGGAGAGTTTTGCACTAAGGCACACTTTCAGATGAATAAAAGCTGAAGAGGAGAAAAGGAGAGCAGAAGGCGGATAGTAGATTTCCTGCCATGTCCAAACTATCTCGAGGGGAGAGTTTCAGCCTACCCTGTTTTGTATCAGTATTTGTATTGCTAATGAAATTTTAAGCTTTTCTACCACCAAAAAATAAAATAAATTCAAAGGGTTTAAATTTATAGAAAAAAAAAGACTATCTGCTTCTGAAAAAAAGGAAGAGACATGCAGAGGAAAATATATTGACGAATGAGGCAAATTTTGAAGTTACGAGAAATTCCAAAAATATTCTTCTTCGCACCTCGCACAAGTGTTTTTAGTGTTTCCTGTAATATTTCATTTTTTTTCTCAAAGTCTCGTTCTTAACCATGATTTCCGCTCCAACACCATGTGGAACTGTACAATAATAATAATAATAATACCTGCAAGTTCCTTCAACGTCCTGCATGAGCTTAGAGACAAGCTTGTCGCGCAAGTGAGGCCCGAAGTGGCGGGGATGCAGCTGCATATTCCGCTCCAACACTATGTGGAAAAACATTTTCTACTCCCCGAGGATTGAACTCCGGTCTCGCTCTAAATTGTACCGAATGGAAATTATTAGCCCTAGTTACCAGTAACGGGACGGCAGGCCTGAGTTTCGACTCCGGTGGGCACGCGTAGCTCAGTCCTTGCCCGGAGTCAAGCTGGTGGATGGAGTGGTGCAATGCCGCCCTGTGCTGTGCTATGAGATGTGGCAATATAAGGCACCAGTCTTTCTGTATGATTCTAACATTCAAGGTCCATGGGCCAAGCCTACCCCGTATTGTGCTCACAATTCTATGTTTTTTCCTCTTTATACGTTCTCTGTAAATCCCATTTATTAGTCCTGCCAAAGCAGGGAATATGGCTATCGAGTTAGCGTGAATTCGTTAATTTAAAAAATATATATATTACTTGGGAATATAGCTATCGGGTTAGGGTGAATTCGTTCATTTAAAAAAAATATCTCAATTTTAAAAAAAAAAAAAAAAAAATTATTAAAATGAATTTTTTTAATTTAAAAATATTTTTAAGATTTTTTAAAATTTGGATATTTATTTTGTGATGGTCACGAGTTTGATTGGACTAAATAGCATTAAGTATCCCACTTGGGGAGGCACTACTTGCTTTGATTTCTTGGATACTTGTGTACATCTTGTTTATATTCTGTATATCTGATTACTTTGATGTACCTTTGTATCTGAGTTGTATATCTATGTATCTGATCTGTACATTCATGTATCTCATGTATATGCTGTAAACACTTGTAAATACTGAGAGTTCTATTGTAATTCATTGCAGCTTGTGGTGTGGGGTGTTTAGTCTGTTTTACTTGTTTTACCTTGCTGTACTTAACCACCTCCAAGCCTTAGTCGACCCCATTGCCCAACAGTAGGCACTAGTCTAGCTGACTTAGGAAAAGAGTTGACTGTCATATAGTTTAGACTTGCATTCTGCATTGCTGCTTGATCATTATAGGCTAGTCTTTCCCTTCAGCCTGTAACAATTTAAAACTAACTCCTAGAACCTGTAATTAAAACTAACTTAGTAACTTAGGGACTACCCCCCTTGGCTTCCCTAGGAGTAAGCCTAGATGGAAGAAGCTCCTGTCAAGGTGACAGTGTGGTTTTGATGTGAAATTTAAAAAAAAAAAAAAATTAAAAAAAATGGAAAAAGTGAAAATTGTCAGGTTGACTTTGAATACTAAATCAATAATTGTGGCAGACTTTGAATACTAAATCAATAGTTGTGGCAGCAAGTGATGACTAGTGTATAATGGGTGTGTGAAGTTGATTAGAATAGGGGATATGAAGGACAAGTTCATTCATAATATTTGTACATTTTAGTTTTTTAAAGACAAAATTCAATACCTTGTTGTTTAAATTGTAAGTCATTACCACATGTAACATGTGTAACTGCGATGTTGTGGACCACATAATGTATCAGAGCATTTGTCGTGTCAGTGATTCAACAGTTTAGATCAACTGAGAATTTCATGCAGGCAAGTCACTAAACCCAGGTATGGTGAACCACCTAGGGTCAACTCTTAACCCAAGTTCAAGGGGGCAGATGTCCAAGGAACAAGTTGAAACCAACGTGTTCGGTGACCACCACTTGTGGGTAACGAATGAGGATGATTTCGCTCATGTGTGTGACGATCAGGACAAATGATAAGGGATCAAAGTGGAGGAGGGCCAGAGAAAAAGCTGGAAGATCAAAATACTTGAGCTTTTTAGTGAGAAATTTTAGAGGATCAGGAGACTCGTTCGCCTCAGATTGCATTGTATTCTCGACTAAATCTTGATTATTTGGTGCAAATGGCTAGGAATAACACACCTCTCATTCCCAAGGTAAAATTCTTATGAATTGCCAGCATTATATTTCAAATTTCGACCTAGGACCTGAGTTCGAGAGTTTGAGTTTGGTATTCTATGGAGGGTTTTACCGTTAATTTACACTTTTTTCCTATCCTCTATCACAAATTATCAACTTTTATGGGGAATTGGGGATGCAAAATCTCTTATGAGAATTTGAGGTTTTAAGGTTGAGAATTCCCCATTTAAATAGAAATTGCAGTCGTCTAGATGCTTATCCGTTGGGAAATTCTTGTAAAGAATTGTAGTTGTGGCTCCAGTTCTACTTCACTTAGTTTTAAAATGAAACAAATTTGTCATTGTTGCCTTGCCCTACTGAAAGCTCGAGAATATAATATGCAAGGTCCGATTTTTGTGATTTTCATAGCGAATACTTCATAGAAATTTCTTTTTAGTTAATCATCGTGGAAAATTGAGATTTAAGCTCAATTGTGTTTTGAATTTTGTCTGTTATTTCGAAAATTAAGCTTTGGAATCGAAAATGTCTATCAGATGATCTTAATTAATATATTATTAGGTATTGTAATCGTCCATGGACGTGTCCCTCAACTAATATATTATTACGTATTGTAATCGTCCATGGATGTGTCCCTCAACTAATATATTATTAGGTATTGTAACCGTCCATGGATGTGTCCCTAAACTAATAGATTATTGGGTATTGTAATCGTCCATGGATGTGCCTGGTTAATCATCGACGCCTTAGAGTAGTGGGCCCAAAGGAGGAGCGGCGAGTTATGATAACCACCTGTAGGTTGTGGGACTCCACGTGACCACCGCCTGCAACTGTTTTTTGTATAACCCACCTAGCATACTCCCACAGGTTCAGTCCCTTCTGCAACCAAGAGAGCCAAATCTCGACACAGTTTGAATCCTACTAGCATCACATTCAAGTCAGCAACGGAGTTTTTAGGGGTCAAACTTCGTCAAAAATCCTATCCAAACAGAACTTTTTATTATGCTTGTGTTTCTATACATAAGATCTTCTCTTTTAGCTCTATCAAAATTTAAGAAGGAATTGCAGTTGTTAATTGAATTTTCCATTTTTTTGTTCATTTATCCTCTTTGTTATTTTTTTAAGCGATGGTTAAGTTGTCTGTTAAATGATCTCAAAATCCCCCTTACGCATTTCCTTTAGAATTTGGGGTGGCAATTCAGAAAATATCTTCTTTGTTTTTCTATATGGCTTTGTGATCCGTAAACATAGGCCTATGGCCCGTTCGTCTCATCAACTCAAATCCTTTGAGGAAAAAAATGATCTTGATTCTTTGGTTTGTTTGTTGCTTGTAGAATTGCAAAGTGTTGGGAGAATGTGTGGCTATAGCTAAAACCAATGCCCACGAGTTTGAGGACATTTGAAAATGAACATTGCTCATCGATTTAGATGGTGCTCCATGTATTTCCCATTCTAGTGATCAACAAAAAGTTGATTGGGATGTGTATAAGACATAGGTAAAGAAAAAATGACCAATACCAAATGTGGGTGAGTGAGAGAAACAAAAGCAACAAGTGGGCAAGGGTCAAACACTCAACAATTAATAAAATGTTGTAGACAACTTGTGGGCAAAGGAAAAACACCCAACAAGCAAAAGAATGTTGTGGACAGCTTGTGGACAAAGGAAAAACGCACAGAGAGATATAAATTCACCCAGGAAACAAATGATGAACATGGAATGGACATCAAGCAATAATTACAATGGTAATGGGTGGTAGCTTCAGCAATCAAACTCAAATCAAAACTACAAAACCACAAAATTGAAGTGATTACACACAAAAAAACAAAACAGTGAAAATTGGAACAAATGGAGTTTTATTTTACTCGAATAATTCATTACAAAGGGGGGGTGAGCTATGCATGATCAAAAATCTCATGCATTGTTACTCACAAGCAGACCAAAATTGCAAATGATTGTGGCTTATGAACACCTTCGCTTAGTGTGGACAAGATTATGAACTCCTTCATCCATGGACTTCAAGCATGCTACCTTTTGATCTCTTATTTATGTTCCTTCAAGCGTTCTCCCCAATTCTCTTCTTGCCTCCCATTGATCTCCTCACTTCAACCTCCATTGTTTTAATGGTTGCCTTTGGAAGACCAACCATCAGAATGGTTTGCTTCCACTTCCAACTTTGCCAAAAAAAGAAAAAAGAAAATAAAAATAACAATTACAAGTTTATTACAATTTTACAAAAGAATTTAGACAAGGATCCAATTCAAATCACACCTCCCCATTTCCAGGGTTTTGGTCCCCAGAAGCTTCAACTCCTTCAATCTTCTTCTTTTCCTATCATCCAACAGACTCTAGCAAATCTCAAAGAAAGGATGTCTCCATTGTAGGATGGAAGACAAGAGTTGAGTAGGGGTTGCCTTTGGCATAACCATGTTATCCATCTCATGGTTGGAGAGGGCATTCATTGCTGCAATAGGTCATTGGGCAACCACTACTCCTTGAGCTACAAGTTCCAACAACTCCTCTTTCCCCTTGACCTTGACTCTCTAAGATTTTTTCTTGGTTGTCCGGTTCTTAGTATGGAGTTCTAGGTGAAGCCTCCAACATTTGGCCTCTGAATGTCTAGTCAATTTGCAGTACTGGCAATAGTTCTTGCATGGGTTTCTTGGCCTTCTGGGGCGCCAACAATCACTAGCCTTGTGACCCATTTTCTCACAATGGAAACAAACTAAGCCATACCTTTTTGGTCTATGAGAATGCTTGTCGACTTGGTTGCTTGGTTCCCCAAGAGTTTGAGCAAATCTAGATGGTAGAATCATCTCTTTGTTGCCCTCTTCCAAGCTTCTACAAGCAAATTTGAGTGGCTTTTTCCACATGGCTTATTTTTTGGTTCCTCTTACCTTGATGAAAGTGGTTTGAGTTGCACTTGTGTTGGCTTCTTGTTCATTGAATATCGGGCCTTCATCCTTGGGCCTCTATCGAGCTACAATGGGAATCAGAATCCCTTGGCCTTCCTTGCCTAGCCCCTGGCCATCATAGCCCATTTATCTCATGAGCTTGGAACCAATGCCCCTAGTTTTCTTCTCAAAGTCACCAAAGGTTTCTTGAGAAAGGGTATTAGAAGGTGAGTTTACCATGCTTACCTCCATCACAGTACTAGTTTTAGCAGTGGGAATGGAAGGGGCTTGCTTGGTCTTCTGGGCATCTGCTTTTATCTTCTTTAAGGTCTCTTCCTTCACTACCAAGTCCTGGTATAGGTGAGCAGTGACCTTAGTGAACCTCTCCTATTGGAAATTATCTATCTCAATAAATTTCTCCCCCAACTGCAAGAGTTGCAATTTTCTCTTGTCTAACTCTACCCTCATGATGGTGAAGGAGTCCTAGCACTTAGCAAGCTCTTTCTCCAACTCATCTGCTCTTTACCTCTAATATCGACTTTCTTCTTGGATCTATTCATTGAAGTCTTTGAACTCTTCCAACTTCTTCATGTTCAAGGCTTTGCCCATGGTAGTTGCTTCAAGGTCTCTAACAAACTTGCTCTGATATCATTTGATCCGTAAATAGTAGGCCTGTGGCTCGTCCGTCTCATCAACACGGATCCTCTGCAGGAAAAAAAAAATTATCTTGATTCTTTGGTTTGTTTGTTACTTGTATAATTGCATAATGTTGGGAGAATGTGTGGCTACAACTAATACCAGTGCCCACAAGCTTGAAGACATCTAAAAATGAACATTACTCACAAATTTAGATGGTGCTCCATGTACTTCCCATTCCAGTGATCAACAAAAAGTTGTTTGGGCCTTGTATAAACCGGAGGTAAAGAAAAAATTATCCATGCCAAATGTGGGCGAGTGAGAAACAAAAACGGCTCGTGGGCAAGGGTCAAATGCCCAACAATTAATAAAATGTTATAGACAACTTGTGGGCAAAGGAAAAACACCCAGCAAGCAAAGGAATGTTGTGGACAACTTGTGAGAAAAGAAAAAACGCCCAAAGAGATATAAATTCGCTAAAGAAACAAACGATGAACATGGAATGGACATTAAGCAATAATTATAATGGTAATGGGTGGCAGCTTCAACAATCAAACTCAAATCAAAACAACAAAGCCACAAAATTGAAGTGATTACACGTAGAAAACTAGAATGGTGAAAAATGGAACTAATGGAGGTTTATTTTACTCGAAGAAATCATTATTGGGGGGGTGAGCTATGCATGATCAAAAATCTTATGCATTGTTAATCACAAACAGACCCAAATTGCAGATAACCATGGCTTCTGGATACCTTCACTCAATGTGGACAGACTTCTCAACTCATTTGTCCATCGACTTCAAGCACGTTGCCTTTCAAGCTCTTGTTTATGCTCCTTCAAGCTTTTTCCCCAATTCTCTTCTTGCCTCCCATTGATATCCTCACTTCAGCCTTCATTATTTTGATGGCTACCTTTGGAAGACCAACCATCACAATGGCTCATTTCCATTTCCAAGTTCGCCAAAATAAGACAAAATAAAATAAAAATAACAGTTACAAGTTTATTGCAATTTTACAAAAGAATTTAGGCAAGGATCCAATTCAGATCACTTTGTTCCTGGGATCATTTATTTTGTCGAGGTTTAGAGAATTTCAGAATTTGTTGTTAATTGACATGAATTTATGTAAATATAGTGCAATTGGGAATGCATTGTTGACATTTTAGACATTTGCGTTCGTATATGTTGTGTAATACCCCTACGTCGAACCCCAATTGAAAATGTACATATAGGCTAGTGAGCCATGATATTTTGGGCTAGAGTGCCTTTGTAAATATGTTTTGAGGCCAGAGTGCCTGTGTGATTCTTGAGCCAGAGATCCTAAATGCTAAAAGGCCATTGAGCCTATCATTGTAATATGTAATCACACTCAAACTATTGATAAAAATACATCGTTGTTGTAGACCAATCAGACAAAAGAGTATGGAGGGATAGAACTCCACTAAAAGGGGAAATAGGGGCTAAGAGTCTAGGAAGGGGAGGCTAAGCCAAGGGAGCTTAAGCCCAAGGGAATATTATATTAATATTTCCTAAAGTCTAAGTTATGAGATATCTTATCCTAAGTTCCTAAAGTGGAGAAACATATATCCAAGTGGGGCTCATGTAGTTTCCATCATGACAAATGCCAAGTTGGGAACATGCAAATATATTGGAGGAAATTAGTGTATTTTGGGGGATTTTCTCTCATTATTCTCTCATTGACTCTTACCATCCGTACTCTCCTAGCCATCCATCTTCCTACCTATACTTGGGAATATTTGGGAGATGTTGGTAACTAGTAAATGGAGATGATTTGAGTAGAAGAAGAAGGTTGTTAGGCCTGTGTGCATTTTGAAGAAGCGGGTTGTCAGGCCCATGGGAATTTTGAAGAAGCGGGTTGCCAAGCTAGTGAGAATTCTCTCTGGGTGAGAGAACTACTGGTAATTGTTTTTCCTTGTGCATTGGGCGATAACTACATAACTTTGAGACTTTCTATATAGCTTGTTGCTAAATCCCCAAAAGGGAAGTGGGGAAGCCAAAGGATTGTTGAGCAAAGAAAGGACACACTTCCTAGGGTGGGACAGGCTGCAGGAAATGAGAATTTGTAGGCTAGTTGCAGCAGATGGCACCTTAACCTGAGATTTATCAAGTTGAATAGACCTTAGTCTTAGGAAACCTTCCTTGGTGGAGTTTCTAGCCTCAACTCTGGGGTGACCTACTGCTGAGAGTTTATGAGAAACACAGTCTATGGGCGAGAGGAACGTCCGAGGTCTGTAGGCAGTTGGTGATTTACCATTAAAAGATAAGTGTATTTTTATGTGTTTACATGTTATTACTGTGTGTATTATTCTGTTGAGTAATGTGTATACAATTATTCCAATTATGTATGCTTAAATGTACATATTTATGCATGAATTGGTATATTGCTTGCATTGCATATATTGTATTCATATGCATGGCATGTTGTGTTATTTAAACAATATCACAACTAATAATAGAGGTAACGGGACTTAGCGAGGTGGTTGGGTATGTTACAAAGTCCTAAGAGGCAGAAATTTAAAGAAATTTGAAAACGCAACTGTGACCGAAGTTGGTTTTTGCATGGCATGGCCCAGCCTGGGTGGTTGGGGATGCTACATGTTGATTGATATTGTATTTAACATACCTTGATCATTTTCGTCGAATAATTGGAGTCAAACAAATGTGATTGGATCCCACCAATCTACACTTGTGGATGGAATTATATCAAATTTATGTTAAATTGGTTGTAAAAGGTCGTTAAAGGTTTTATAAAAAAATTTGCTAGTCACATTTGCATGTTTAAGAAGTCAATTTGGTGGATTGGAGGACTTTATGGCACAAATTTTTGATTGAAATTAGAAAAAATCCTTTCTTTGTCAATTTCTCGTTGTGAGAAAAAATCTGCCATACTCAATGTTGAAGTACTATAATATTCTAATTAAATTTGGAAGGGATCTCACCCGGGGAATATATAAGTCAATCTATTTTGTCGCTCAACGATAAATGACCACAGAGATATAGGTCTCCCGTTGAAAATGCCTTCTCTTAAATTATAAAAAGTCTTGGGTTTAACGAAGATTTATGGTGAGAAAAAAAAATCACATGTTGAATTTATTTATTTATTCCTAGTAATGAATTAGTAATTGGTTGTTAATGAATTTATCTATTGTTGCCATCAATTTTCCTATATTAAGTCTATGGTGTGCGTTTTGATTAAAGCGTGGAAAACACATGGCTATATTTACAAGCATTTGAAATTGGGAGTGTCAAGGAGATCAATCAAGCCAGAGAAGAAAACATGTCTCCTTCCATATAATACACAACTTTACTGTTGGAATTGAGCATTCAAAGCAGATTTGTTGTTGAGAATATTTGACACAATGATGATACAATGTTATTTACATGTTCAATTTTTGTTGATTATTTTGTGGCATGGATTCAAGAAAGAGGATGGAATATGGACTTATGGGCTATCAGGCGTCATCTTTACCTTGAGCCATGTAGTTTGCACGAGTACTTTATTCATATTCTAATTAGCAATTCACCCTATAGATTGTTTCAAAGCAAGCAAATGTGTTGGTATTGTGTCATTTAGTCTCATGCGAATATCAATTTGGAGGTACCCAATAGGGTCTACTTCAAGGCAAACAACTGTGATTGAAGGTAATAAAACTAACAAATTCATTTCCAAAGAGATTGTGAGTAAGAAATCATTTTTGAAAATGAATGAATAGTTGTTTGTCTTTTGTGTGTGAAACTCTTAAGTTGTCATGATCCAAATGGTATCTTTGACAAACATTTGTAAATTTTGTCAATAAACATGCCTTTTATTTTATTTTATTTTTTTCTTGTTAACAAAGTGGAATCGAAAATTAATCGTGTGATGGTTGGCCTTCCAAAGGAATCCCATTAAAAGAAATGAAGGTTGTAGTAAAGACATCGAGGAAGGGAGAGGCAAGGAAATTTTGAGGGAGTAATGTAGCAGAAATGGAAGCTTGAAGAGTGCAACCTACTCGAAGTTTCGTGGATGAAGGAGACAAGGAGCTTGTCCACACTAAGTGAAGGTGTCTCTAAGCCACGACCTTCTATAAATTAGGTATTGACAATGACTAACGATGCATAGATTTTATGTATAGTTCACCCCTCTATAATTACCTCCTGAGAGCAATAAAAACTCCATTAAAATGATGAAATCTATGTGTTGTTGTCTCGATTTCTTGATTGGTGTCGTAAAATACTCTATGCTTGGATTGTTTTGGTTATGAGTTATAGTTCTCTATGTGTACTCCGATGAGGTGTACTCTTGGCCCGTAGCATTCGCCCACATCTGACACATATCAATTTTTTTCCCGTTCTATGCACAACATTCTTGGACTACATAAAATGATATCTATCTTATAACTCAACATCAACTTCTTGCTCTATTCACTAGTTGTCTCAACATCGATAGGTATTGATAGTGCCCATTCCCTTGCTTTGAATCGATGTTTGTATCCTAAAAACCATGGGCCATAATAGCAACAAAAAAAAAAAACTCTCGATGACTTCAAATCCCATTTCATAGTTTGGTCGCTTGAAGTATTGATTAGTTGTTGGAACGATGTTATTTCTATGTATATACCACAAGTGTAGCACATTGTGAGTTCATTATTCATTCATTGGAACACTGACATGTCCGTACTATGTTACCTCTGTTCATTCGACCGCTTTGATGTGTAATTTCCCTTGAACGCCCAGACAACGATGATGAGACAACAATCCTTCTCCAACGAAATTTTAGATGGCTCATTTACAACATGATATCCCATGGTCAGATTCTTAGGTGAGTTTTCATTAAAGCATTTGTTGCAAAACACTATATTTGTGTTGAGATCTCTCCTCAAGTTCTCAAACTCTCTAAACCAAGATAGTAGAGGTATTGTGACATGCTCTAAATATGCTTCGTTTTTTTCTCAATTTGAAGAAGCCTTTGCATAGACAGTAGAAGAGAATGGCAAATTTCAAGAATACCCATGAATTCAGAGTGTTGTTTCACTTCCCATTAGAAATTGATTTTAAATGCATGCTTAGGTTTTGAATTTGTAAAATTCAATACAATGTCAGTGAACATAGAGAGACTATAGAGAACAAGCAACTTTTGCACTTGGGTTGTAGTTGACGGTGCAATTAGATAACAGAAATCTAGTAGTTTAAATTTTTGCAATGAGTTTCCATGTTGGTAAATTGTGTGAACTCTTAGTCCCTCAATTACGGATCATATCATCTACATATCATGTTATCTTCATCTTATGAGAACCCTCCATGCTTTAGATCAGGGTTTAAGTAGTTCAAAAAACAAAGTTGACCTCTTTTTCCTCCATGCATTACAATATCATAGTAATTGTTATCTTGACTACCCTTACATGATAATATTTGGAATTATTAATTTTTTTGAAGACAAATTAGTCATTATAATTTATTTTGCTATATGTGGGGGGAAATATCAAACCTGAGTCAAATAATGGAAGAATACTGCTCAAAAAAGCGGTTGGCACCCAAAGTTTTGGGTAGGTTGTGTGTGTGCATAGACCAACAGTGCACACACATTAGTTTTGCATGCACATTAGAAGTTGTGCGGTGGATGGAATAAGGTGCGCACATGAATCAAAGTTCTATAGTGTGCACTAAAGATCATAAAGATGCCACATGGATGTTGAGTCAAAAGGACATCTTCGTTAGGATGGATGAGTTGGAAAGTTCGTTAGGATTGTCACGCTCCAAGATGGTTACGTGGGCTGGATGAGTACGCCAGAAGCATGCAAAACTGGCGATCACTAGAGCGAGTGGAGCAAATAAAAAAGATAGAGAGCATTGGAGAATAAAGAAGGAGAAGCAGCGAAAGAGAAGGAGAGTGTGTAGTCTACAAAAACGAGAGGAAGCAGTTTGAGTTTGCATGAATTTGGGGATGAGTTTTTGCAATAGTTGTGTATGGGTTTAGAACGATCCTATTTAGAGTCCATAATGGATTTATTCTAGTAGAGTGTAGAATATGAACAGAGAGTGCATAGCGCATTGTAGTTCCTAGGTTGTAGAATGTATTAGAGCGCAAAGTGCATTGTAGTTCCTAAGTTGTAGAATGTATCAGAGCGCAAAGCGCATAGTAGTTCCTAAGTTGTAGAATGTATCATAGCACAAAGTACATTGTAGTTCCTAAGTTGTAGGATGTATCAGAGCGCGAAGCACTATTCTTCTTGCAATATGGATTCGTTGATGTATGCATTATACGATTTAATGAAGATAATATAAAGTTACAATTCACTTTGTCACTTGATGTGTTTGTTTTGGGTTTAATGGATAAGTGTGTCAATGGGTTATGATGTTATTCAATTAATGAAGCATGGTTATATGTATGAATGTATAATTGGATGCATGAATGTTGGCCCGAGTGGTTTCCTCTGATGTTTTATTCCTTCATCTCTGACACGGGACTAGATGGTCTCTGTGATTCTCATGGCATCTCGGGTGAGACTTTCTTCAGTCATTGACTGAAGATTGATATGTCGACCCCTTGGGGTTTTATTGGTCAACTCTAGATGAACCCCTAGTCATCAACCCCCAAGTGTTAGGAAGGATGTGCATAAGTGAGCCAACAAATGGTTCTATTGTTGGGACCTAAAGGTTTTGTTTTGCATGATGAAGGGAGAAAATGAGGTGGAATCCATCTCAGGAGGAAATACAAGACTAGTTAACTGTGAAGGAAGATGAGTTTGCTCGACAAGAAACTTTGGGTCTGATAACCAACGTGGAATGTTGGAAGGATAAACATATTTACATTGATTTACATGAAGTGTTGTTTGTTGAATTTCTATGTTTGTTGTATGAATGGTTGAAGAGGCAAACTGCCACTAGCACTGCTGTGAGGCCCCAAGAACCACTAGTCTGGGACCAAACTATAGTTGATAGACTAAAGGCATTGGATAGCAAGTGGGCTTGAGTAATTGATTTATGGTTTTCTCAAGTAAAGGAAGGTTACATTATTGAGTTTTCCATAGAGTACAATGATTCTTTCAATGACGTTGTAAGAAAGTTTATTGAAGGTCCTCAAAAGAGACTCCTAGAAGAAATCTCGTTGTGGATCAAGATGTTGTTTGTCAGGAAAGGGTTGATGCACATGGAGCCATATCCAGTGGCTCAATAAACCCCCTAACATTGGAGGGGGGATGAAAAGAAGGGGGGAAAGAGAGAGGAAATAAATCCACTGAGAGAATCCATAAAATGTTGAGAAGAGGTGAGGAGAGAATGGACCCAGAAGAGAAGAGGGGAGAAAGAGCCAAAAGATGCATAAGAAGAGTTGAGTTAAGAAGGAAAGCATAACAAAGGAGTGAAAAGAAGGTAGCAAGGGGTGAGAGATGAGGAGTCAAACCCAGAATGAATAGGAAAGAGACCACACTAAGAGGAAGTGTGAGAGAGAGTGTTGTGCCATAGAGGAGCATAGACAAAGATAGGTCGTCGAAGAGGCATGACATTAGGAGTAGAGTATCTAGTGAATATGCCAGAAGTAGTGGTAGCAGGGTTAGAGAAGATGAAGTATGATCCCCTTGGCTATTGAGAGATGTTGCAACCTCAGAGGAAGATGAGGCACATAGTAGAGGCGCTAAAGTAGGCAAGGATGGTGAAGAATCCCTATGAGAAGAGGAAGAGGCTTTAGCTACAGTGAATGGTCTTGTGTGGATGCAGGTAAAAAGTCTTCGGGATCCCTCATAAGAAACTATGAGAGAAGAAGGAAGCGCCCAATCTTTGAACCACCCCCTTCCACGTTTGTAACCACAAAGCAAGAACAACAGATAGTGTAATGATAGGAGTAGAGGAAGAAAGAGTGGTGTGATAAAGAAGAGAGGATACGAGTGAAAAAGAAGATGAAATCGACAATACTTCTCTAGGAGGGTACCGGTACCGATATCACAGACAACTAGTAGTCAGCTGGGAAAACACAATCCAAGATTGAGAATGGCAAACCAAGATACAACACTAAGGCTACCCATGTTCCATGGGATGGGTAAGGACGATGCATAGCAGCATTGGTTTACATGTGAGGCTATATGGTCTATGAAGAGAATCACAGATGAAGCATCTAAGATTGCGCAGTTAGAGACCACTTTTAGAGACATAGCTCTAACGCGGTACATGAAGTACAAGGAAACTACACTAGCAAGATAGATGAGGTCCTTAACAAAAATTAAGAGAGATCTTATCATGGAGTCTCAGAAGCCTAATTCAGAATCACAATGCATTACTAAGATTAAATAAATCAAGCAACAAATTACAGAGACTGTGTGGGATTTTGACCAGTGGTTCAAGATACTGCTAGATTGACTGACATTCCATATCCAAGATGTTTAGCATAGGGAATGATTCATTGCAAGTCTGCTCCCCCATATCCGAGATTTGCTCACCCAACAGAAGGTGACTACGCAATCAGAGGCACTGGAGATTGTGATGCACCTGGAAGCTATGCTAGGAGGTGTAGAGACATCAGTAGGATTGGCACAAGTGTAGTCTCGGCTTGAAAATCTGACAATGCAACTGCAGGATATGGCAAAGTCAAAGGTGGTGTGTGAACATGTGTGGTGCACCATGTGTTGGTCAGAAGGTCACAAAGGGATGAATGTCCCACGTTGGGCAACTATTTGGTGTCTAGTGCCCCAAATCCATTTCCAACTAGGCCTCAAATTGAATGGCGTGAGATTTGCAGACAATGGGGACATATCCCACCTCGCTGCCAAACACTAGAGAAATACTAGAAGACTCACCATACTATGTTTTGTGAGTTCAAAAAATCCATGGGGCATGATGTGAACAACTGTTGGTCACTTCAGTCGATGTAGGACCACACTCATGATGCCTTTTGGGTTCAGGAAGAGCAAAAGGGTGGCGACCGCAAAGGTGTGGAAAGAGGTGGATACCAAGGAGGTCCTCAAGGTGGATATGGACGAGGATATGGAGGGGGTGGAGGAAGATGATCCAAAAAGGATCCAGAGAAGGCTAAGAACAACTCAGAACTCACAGAGGCAACTCAGAACGCTCAGAATGGCTCCAACAGATAGAAAAAGAGAAAAAAATTCAAAGTTCCCAAAACTCAATGAAAATGGCATGATTGCAAAGAGCTCGTCGCAAGCTTTCTAATGGCTCAAATGACTCGTCAAACGGAGTTACGGATTGAAAGATATTCACGATCAAAGTTTGGTCAACCTAGCCCAGTCAGCAGGGGATGAATCAACATCCGTACAGAGGACGTCATCATCCATACATCACATGTGGAAGGAGCAGGGAAGTGACACGTGACATGTTGATGTCAGCATGACATCAACATGATGATGTGGCAGCTCCGGAGGCTGCCACGTGTCACTCGGTTATTAGCTTTTTGGACCGATCTGTGGACCAATCGGATCATGCCACATGCCAGTTCGTACAGTCTGTATGAATGACGTGGCATGCTGATGTGGCAGGAGGAAATGTGGCCCAATGAGAGGCCTCCACATGGCCCAATCAGGGGCTGCAACATGGCAGGCAAGAAATGCACAAGGACAGCCCGTGAACGAATTTTGAAACAAAAAAATAGTGGCGGGTCCGCCAAATCTAGTGGACCACTCCAACTATAACCACAGTATATCTCGTTGGAGGACCTTTTAGTGACACCGCTAAAGTTAGAGGAATGGATATATAATAGATATTCCATATAACAAATACAAACCAAAAGTGGAGTCCGTGGGGATCGACCCCGAAACCTCCACCTAAGCCTACACCTTAACACTTCCGCCCCTAACCACTAGGCTGTAGATACCCCATGTTTTGTATCACCTAATTTTACTATTAAAAGGTGTATCCGCTCAACCATGGAGGAGGGGGAGGCATGGACCGTACGACCTGCCAGACACAATTTTTGAGGTGAGGTACAATCATTATTGCAGGTTACAGAGTGCATGGAAACCGAGACGACATTCTTCTTGGGCTTGGGAGTGCCATAGTCGGATCGAGGCGTGGAGATAATCATTTTGGGTAATTCAACGCCACGAATTCAGTGGTGTTGTTTGTTTTCTGATCTGAGTATTATTTATGCAACTTGATTTCAAAATGAGGCATACTTATATATTTTGCCAAATTCTTTTGCTGAGTTAATGAAATAGCCTACCCATTTGAGAGCAGGACCCGAAGATGTAGTCCACCAGGGACGAACTCCATTATCAAGTTTTTGTGTTCAAATATGATGCTTATGTCTCTTCATTTTTGAGTTCTCCCTTCTTTAATGGTGCACTTTAATTTATGCTCATTTAATGCAATTCTTTATAAGTCACGATGAAAAGATCCCGGATCATGTTGGTATCGAAGTAGTCGTCTTTGACTTGAATTGTTGAGTGTGAATGCTTACTAGGGCCAAGCATAAGCATGGTGAATGAACTCTTAATATTTTCAATCCCGAAGTTTGTCATGCATCCAGAAGGAAGAAAATGGCAGAAGAGGACAAGCGTGATGAACATGAGAAAAACTTTCACATGGTCTTTTATTGCATGTCAAAAATGGTCGAACGAATGTATGGAGATTACGAGAATAGGATGAAGAAGAAAGGGAAGAAAAAGGAAGCACATGCAACTAATGATGCTTTGGTAAACCAAGGGGCTGGAGGAGATCCTCCCGAGCCTCCGTCTTCACCTTCGAGTTCTAGTTCTTTTTCCTCTGAGCATTCTCATCATTCTCATCATTCTATCCATAAAGCCTATTTTAAGAAACCATTATTAAAGCTTGATGTAAAATTTGCTTTACCTATGTTTAATGGAGATGCTAATACTGAAAATCTAGATAATTGGATCTGACAGGTTGAAGTTTAGTGCCGTGTCTAGCATATTGATGAAAAGTAAGTTAAAGTGCAATTAGCTTCTCTTCGTTTGGAAGGCACCGCTCTCGTATGGTGGGAGAGAAAGCTTTAGGATAGAAGTAAGTGTGGTGATCTTCTTTCCTCGTGGTCGTAATTTAAATAAATGATAAGGAAGTAATTTTATCCATTAGGGTATTTACATAAAGCAATGATGGAATGACAAACTTTAAGGCAAAGTAAAGGTCAAACTGTACAAAGTTTCAAAGAAGAAATCTCTTGCATTGAACATTACTTTGGATTCTTATGAAACTTTAATGAACTATATTGATGCACTTCACAGTTATATTCATCATACTTTGCTCTCGTTTAACCTCACTAGTCTTGACGAAGTTTGTGTGCAGGCCACTCACCTTGAGAACATGGGGAAACATGTTCAAGAAGATCCCATGAATAAAGCTTCCAATCTCCCACATAAGACTTTTGAGAAGTTTAAAGGAAGGATAAGAAGCCCACTACAGTGACGAGAGAAGGAGGAAAACCATCTTGCACTCATTGCAAGAAGAGCGGTCATGATGAAGAACATTGTTGGAAATTGCATCCAGAAAAGAAATCGAAACAGTTCGGTGGAAAGGGGAAGACAAAGATCGTTGCTACAATGAAACAAGATCTTGGTTCCGATTCAGGAGATGAAGGAAAGATCACAATGGTTGGAGTACAAGGTAAAGATTCTCTTCATGCTAGTTCAAGTTTCAATAATGAATCTCATGTTGATGAACGAAAGAGGAATGAATTATTTCATATAAGAGTTGTATCTAAACATACTAAGATAGATACATTATTTGATTTGGGTTCTCAAGTAAACTTAATATCTAAAGCACTTGTCAAGAATATGGGTCTAGAAACGAAACCACATCCGAAGCCTTATCCTCTTGGTTGGGTATGTGATAAAGCAAAACTTAATGTCACCAAACAATGTAGGATCAGATTTGCTATTGCTTCAAAGTTGATTGATGAAGTGGATTTGGATGTTGTACCACTTGATATATGTGGCATAGTGTTGGGAAGTCCTTATCTTTATGATAGAAAAGCAGTCTTCTTTTGTCATGAGAAAAAATACCACCTTACTAAGGGGGGAGTGGAATATATTGTTAGAGCTCACAACATGAGGGTAAATACAACACTTGTTAGTACAGGGCAAATGAAAAGACTCATAAACACTAATACGAGATATGTACTCATGGTCCTCGGAGAGAAAGATGTCAGGACATCCAACGCTATCCAAGGGTGTGATCCATCTCATAAAAAAGAATTAATTGATATTGTTTCTACGTATGATGATATTTTTCAGGAACCAATTGGATTACCTCCTAAGAGGGAAATCCAACATGAGATACATCTTAAGCAGGATTCTCCTCTTCCTAATGTGGGCATGTACATGATGTTAGTTGTGGAGATGACATAGATCAAGAAG